>JAFFST010048851.1:58963-68998 GCA_022414735.1 Noturus placidus | reverse complement strand
TAGGTTTAGGGGGCAATCACTTTTTCACACAGGGCCATGATGGTTTGGATTTTTTTTCACCTTTAATAATAAACACCTTCATTTACAAATTGCATTTTGTGTTCTCTTGTGTTGTCCTTGACTATTGTTTAAATTGGTTTGATGTTCCGAAACACTTAAGTGTGACAAACATGCAAAGGAACAGGAAATGTGGAAGGGGGCAAACACTTTTTCACACCACTGTATATAGTAACTACTGAATTGTGAGGGAGCGACTTTGGGTACAGCATCAGTGCGTCATTACTTCCTTAACTGTCACACTGCTGTGTCTCTGCACTGACCGTTATCTGTCTTTTCTCCATTTTTAGTCTTAAGAGAACTACAGATGTGATGTTTGGAGGGAAGCAGGTAGTGGTTTGTGGCTATGGAGAGGTGAGTCAACACCAGCTCATGTTAAGAAGGGTCGCAAAAGCACTTCCTGTCTTGAACCTTGTATACAGTATTTGTATGTCACATTTTCCGTGTATGAGTATTCAATATTTTCTGTATGTAGGTGGGCAAGGGTTGCTGCTCTGCTCTGAAAGCTTTGGGAGCCATTGTGTGTATAACAGAGATCGACCCGATCTGTGCTCTCCAGGCCTGGTGAGATACACATGATGTTTTTTTTTTGCCTTCTTTTTTTTTTCCTTTGACAAATAGGATGATTATCATTTCTATGTTGGCTAAATCAACTCCTGCATAAAGTACATGCAAATGAACAGTTTATCATATATAGTTAAAAAATACAATGTTTACCTGTCAATCGTGGTATAAAAATGGGAACCAGGAACAAAAGGCTTTGCTTTCATCACTCTCTTAGCAGCTGCAGTAGTGTTTAATTTCATAAGGGAAGACTCTTAACAATGCAATAGTTACAATCATCTAGATTATAGGAGTGCACCATGGATAAAAATATGAACTCATAACTTACAGGGAAGCCAAAGTTCTCTGATACACCAGAAAGTAAAGGTTTGGGGGAATCTTCTAGTACCTGCATTTCTGCCGAACATAGCTGTTGCTCTTTTTCTTGAGCTACTATGATAGTACACTAGTATGCTAGTGTATTGGCTTGTTACTTTAAATCTACCAAATGATACAAAATGCCATATCTTTACCTTCCTTCCCTGTTAAATGGCAGGTTTTTGTGAGGTAAAAAATTAAACCAAACTAAATCATGTAAGATTTTTTTCACCTTTAACGATGTATAGCAACCAACAAGATTCAAGTGAATAGCAAATAGAAAGCTTTTTGGAAAAAAGAAAGTACATAGCACATTAGATGTATCATGGAACACCGGGAAGTCCATCATCAACAAGTGCAACAAATGGGGCACCACAGAGACATTACTAAGAACAGGACGTCCCCCCCAAAACTGACAAAAGGACAAGTCAAAGACTTCTCAGGGAAGTGGCCATGAGACCTACAGCAACATTTAAAGAGCTGCTCGAATATCTGGCAAGTATTGGTCACTCGCTGCAAGTGACAACAATCTCGTATTCTCCAAATGTTTGGGTTATAGGGTAGGGTGGCTAGAAGGAAGACCACTCGCACACTCACTCACTCACACAGAAATGGCATCTACATTTTTCTAAAGGATCTAATCAAACTATGTGCAAAAATGTGTTCCGTTCTGATGGGACCAAGGTAGATCCTCTGGGCATACTTCTTAAAGATTATGTTTGGTGCATAAGCATAATTGGTTTATAACCAAAAGAACACCATACCAATATTGAAGCATGGTGATGACAGATTGATGCTATGTGGCTGCCTTTCTTCAAAAACCTGCAGCTGTCTGTAAATTTTCACTTTCCAGCATGATAATGACCCAAAGCTCAAATTCAAGTCAACAAAGTTATCAGATCAGAAGAAGAAGATGGAAGTTTTGGAATGGCCCAGTCAGAGCCTAGATCAAAATCCTATTAAAGAGGGCTGTGCACAGCTGATCCCCTCACAATTTGAGAGACCTGGAGCATTTTCCAAGGAGTCAAATAAATTGACCGATCTAGATGAGTTATTCCCAAGGAAGTTGGTAGTTGGTTTTTATTTTTTTTTTCTAAAACATTTCTATTTGTTTTTTACTGGAATTTGTTGGTAGCTATACCACATTAAAGGTGAAAAAAGATCAGACACTATTGAACTTGGGTTCATTTTTTACATCACAAAAACCTGCTATTTTGACAGAGAGTTTGTAGACTGTTTAATCCACTGACGTTTATCACAAACAATAAAAAATGCAGATTATACCTGTCAAATGAAAAAATCTGAATTTTAATTACTAGCTTGTACATGATCTTGCCTGTTGTTAAATGTATTATTTTAACATATGTGCTATCTTGTATGTGTTAGATAAGACATAAAGGCAAATATCTATCTAACATGATGTTACCCTGCAGCATGGACGGCTTTAAGGTTGTCAAGCTGAATGAAGTTGTGCGTCAAATGGACATGGTGATCACGTGCACAGGTAGTTAACAGCTTGTGTGTTTTTCCATGTTGTTCCTTTGCAACATCCAGTGCTGTCCTCTCTTGTGATTTGCACCTTTAATCAGAGCTCAATCATAGCACCCGATGTTGTTGTTTCCAGCCTTTTAAGAGTGCTTGCTGACTGCAGTGTTTGTATGAACTGTCTAGGGAAAACTAGTGTTTGCACTCAGTGTCATGAGCTGTGAAAGGTGAAGACTGCCATTTGGACCGGGAGAGTATTTGCATCAAATGTATATGCTGCATGGGAAAGGAAGCACTTTATATTCATAGCTCATATTCATTCAAGTGGGAGTGCTTCCATGTATCAGCTGTTCAGCAAATCTTAATCTTCATAATGTCCTCATTCACAACTTCATACATTTCTATACTAATGACCTCTTTTTAGGGACCAGTGTGATTTAAATAAAAATGTTGCTATTTTTCAGATTTCCACTAATTTAGTCACCTTTCTGTTGACAGCTCCAGTTAAAAAATACTCCCAACCACTGGGATCTTGGTGATGAGATCAGCACCTTTTGTACTGAAAAACAAACTGCAAAACTGTGTGCTCGATGAATATATGCTGTTTACTACGTATTATGGGGTTACTTTATAAATACACTAGATAATAGCCTATGACATAAGTCAACTGTGATATCCTCTCAACTTAATTTTGTTTGAGGCTAGATTGCTATGCCGTCCTGCCATCCTCAACGTTGTGGTCACAAGCCACTGCTACTAATATCTGCACAAAAGGGATGTACAATATTGTTTCCTCAATCAAGTACATGAAGGGTGATTACATTCGTTTTTGCAGGGAATAAAAATGTGGTAACCCGAGAGCAGCTGGATCGTATGAAGAACGGCTGCATTGTGTGTAATATGGGTCACTCTAACACAGAGATTGATGTGGTGAGTTAAGGAAAAGCCATTATATTGCATTACGCACCTCTACTCTTCCCTATATCTTTTTGTACTTTTTTATACCGGATATAAAAGCAGACCCACCCCATGCCATATTAAGTTCCTAAGTTAAGCCTGTTGTTCATAGTGTGTGGGTGAAATATGCATCAAGAGCGAAGCAAGTATGAGTATGTGGGACTAAAGGACTTTTAATTCGACAGTCTGAAAGCCTCTTATCTGGCTGCTTCTCTGTTCAATGTTATAATAAGATGTGTATGTGTGCTTGTGTGTAAATACTTCTACATCCACATTTTTGTTTTGGGCTTTAATGTGTTCTACATAAAGTATATAAAATGAAACCCCAATTCCGAAAAAGTTGGGACAGTATGGAAAATGCAAACAAACAAAGAGTCATTAGAAAGTCCAATTGTCCAATCCCTGTACTATAATGAACACACATTATTACACATTATTTGATATTTTACTTTATGAATTTAATTTATTTTTGAAAATACACACTCCTTTCAAATCTGATGACTGCAACACACTCCAAAAAAGTTGGAACAGTCGACTGTGTAACATCATCTTTTCTTTTAATAATACTTAAGCATTTATGCGCTGAAGACACCAGTTGGTTAAGTTTAGCAAGTGGAATTTCCCCTCATTCATCCATTATACATTTCTTCAGCTCACCAACTGTACCGGGCCTTCACTGCCTTATCATGTGCTTCATAATGCGCCACATATTCTCAATCTGAGACAGGTCTGGACTGCATGCAGGACATGCTAGCACCCACACTCTCTGCTTATGCAACCATGTGCCTGTAATGCAAGCAGAATGTGGTTTGGCGTTGTCCTGCTCTGGATGGAAGCAAATGTTGCTCAAAATGTGTACATATCTTTCTGCATTAATGCTGCCCTCATAGATGTGCAAATTACCCATGCCATGGGCACTAACACACCCCATACCATGATAGATGCTGGCTTTTAGACCTGACGCTGATAACATCTTGGAGTGTCCTTTTCCTCTTTGGTGCGGAGAACATGATAGCTGTTTTGTCCAAAAACTATTTTAAATGTTGACTCGTTGGACCACACAACACGATTCCATTGTGCTACTGTCCAAGTGTGCGGTGCTTCTGGACAGTGTTGATGTATGGCTTCTGCTTTGCACAGTAAAGACTTAACTTGCATCTGTGGATGCAGCGGTGAGTGGTGTTGACTAACCAAGTTTTACCAAAGTATTCAGAGCCCATGTCAGGATATCCATTACAGAGTCTTGATGGTTTTTAAGACAGTAGCAGAGATTTGACCGGATAAACAAATGTTTACCTTAAAAAAACAACTATGCAGTTGATTAGGTAAAACATCAACTACATTGTCTTTATAATTTTTTTGTTTAAATACAAGTCAAAGTACATTTACAAATCACCCCTCTTTGTTTTTATTAGCATTTTCCATACATTCCCAACTTTTTCGGAATTGTACAGTGTTGTACAGTAGTTGCTAATGTGTGAGTATTTCTGTGTTGGGTGTGTTCTGCTGTGTTGTATGGTATTACATCTTAGTGGGAACCAAACTTCTATGTACATTTGGCAGGTCTCCATCAGGAGAACTGCTTTTGCTTTTTAAATAAAAACAAATAATTAATAATTTAAAAAAAAACGAATTAAGGACTAAAAAAAAATTTCCTTTTGGTTACAGAGGTTAATGTTAGGGTTACATTTAGGTGTAGGCATAATTAATTAATTAGTTATGTGAATGGAAGGTCCTCACGAGGGTACTAAGACAGACTTGTGTGTGTGCACGCCTGTTCTCTTTAGGCAAGTCTCAGGACCCCGGAGTTGACGTGGGAGAGAGTGCGTTCTCAGGTTGACCATGTGATCTGGCCTGATGGGAAAAGGGTCATCCTGCTGGCAGAAGTGCTTCATCATTTCTCCTTTATCTTTCAGTAATGTACTAGAAATGTCACGAAATGAAGGAAATTGCTCATTATATTCTGTTTTCAGGGGCGCCTTCTGAACTTGAGCTGCTCCACTGTGCCCTCATTTGTGCTTTCCATCACAGCCACGACACAGGTTTCAAACAGACTTTTTTTAATGAATTGTAGAAACAACATAAAAGCAATTAAAAGACCAACACGGCATTTTTATATATTTGTGTGTTTCAGGCCCTCGCACTAATAGAGCTGTATAACGCACCAGAGGGCCGCTACAGACAGGATGTTTACCTGCTGCCCAAAAAGATGGGTAAAACCAGCAGTACTGGGCAAGTTATATTAAAAAACATAAAAACTGTGAACAAATATGAAATTATGAAGTATGCGTCTGTGTATTTCAGATGAATATGTGGCTAGTTTGCATTTGCCCAACTTTGACGCTCACCTTACGGAACTGTCAGATGAACAGGCCAAGTATATGGGCCTTAATAAGAATGGACCTTTTAAACCAAACTACTACAGGTAACAGCATTCATCTCAGCAATACTGTTTAGTACAACATACGTAGTGCTGTTTAGTTTAGTATAATTACTAGATTAAACTTTTCATGGAAAGCAGTAAGAGAAAAACATGTATTTGTCTCCCTCTACTGTTTTTAAAAAGATGTTTAACATGCTTATCCATTAATGTGTCATTTATGGCTAAGTAAGAAATGGTTTTTATGTTATGTTTTGTTTCATAGTAGTGCTTCACGTTACCACTTTTGACTTTGCCCTGGGCTCAGTTTTAAATTTTTTGCACCGAGAATTAACGTATACTTATTTCTCATATTATTTCACTTATACTTTTATTGTCAAGTTCTATAATCAGACCAGAGATGGTACACATAATTAACATTATGTAAATACCATCTGTGAAAACTCTCTGGCTCTTGGCTGTAGTTTCTGGTCTGATAAGCAACCTTCAGATAAATAATTTGCACAGATGCATGTGATTTGGTGCAGCAAGCCACGACAGAGGATCTGCTACAGAGGCTGTGATGATTCATGTTTAGAAAAGTAAAGTAGCCGAATTACAGTCAGGTCCCCCCCATATGCTTATTGTAAAACGTATGTACTATATATAGTACTCTGCTTAGTCCAGAACTGAAATACTGGGTGAGCATCCAGACTACAGCCTGTCAGTTGGCTACACCTGACCTATAACGTTTACATTTAGTCTTTAATCATATAAGAGGAAAAAGGTCAAAGTTGGATAAATCATATACAGCACCAGAGTACAACAAGAGTAATAATAATAATAATAATAATAATAATAATAATAATAATAATAATGTGTTTACATTTTCAGATATTAGTTTGTATGAGTCACAAAGACCATCATCAGGGATGAAGACACCTGCATTATTCAACGAGCCAAGAGATTTATTTTCTATTTACTGTCCATTTCTAGAAGAAGAACTTGATTTTAAGTGAATGTTCTTATAGTGTCCTTAGACACCAAATAATTGATTGTTATACATATAATCTATACCTATAATTATACTCTTCTAGCACTTAATTAGAAAACTTATTCTGTATGGATTTGTTATGTTTAAATCATATTATAAGAGGACCATATAATTTAAATTGTGGGTAGTGGGGAGCATGTTTTGGGAAATAATCCTATTTTTAACTTTGTCAATTCAGTGCTTATATTATGTGTTGTATGACTTCTCTTTATGCTAATGGAATACCAAAACTAAAAACGTCCATACACTGAATTATGAACCCATTATTATCCCATAATTATGAATCATTTACCTGGAAAAAAAAATTCTGGATCAAGTCATCTTTAGGTGTAGGATTTTTTGTTTTATTATTATTATTATTATTATTATTATTATTATTATTTTTTTTTTTTTTAAATATAATTGCTTTTCTAGCACTTCATCTAATTTATTATTTTAATATGCAAACATTTGACAGTTTGACCCCCGAATAATATTTTATAAAAACATTACATGAGAGTTCTGCAGAATGATTTCAGGCCTACTTTGTCTTTGGTATGCTGTGGTATGTATGTTACTCCCAAGCGCTAGAGTGCTCAGATACTGTATATTAGTTATACACACTGGGAGTATCACTACAATGTGTAGCCTGTATAACATTTATACAGCTTCCTCAAACTTTTTAAATAATATTTGGTGGCCTTTGACAAACTTTTACTCCTTTTTTCCTAATTATACCAGCTCAGTATGAGTTGTGTGTGTGTGTGTGTGTGTGTGTGTGTATACTGTATATAGATGCATCTGAAAAAAAAAATTGAATAGCGTGGAAAAGTTAATTTTTTCTGTAATTTAATTCAAAAAGTGGAACTTTCATATATTCTAGATTCAGTACACATAAAGTGAAATATTTCAAGCCTTTATTTTTGTTTTAATCTTGATGATTACGGCTTACAACTCATGCAATTCAAAAATCCAGTATCTCAATATATTAGAATAAAGAATTTATAAGACAGAAATGTCGACATGAGAAGATCTCTAATCAGATAATTAACTTAAAATACCTGCAAAGGTTTCCTGAGCCTTTAATCTCTCAGTCTGCTTCAGCACACAACCACAATCATGAGGAAGATGAAAGTAAATGTTGCATTTCATTTGGAAATCAAGGTTCCAGAGTCTGGAGGAAGAGTGGAGAGGAACAGAATCCAAGTTGCTTGAAGTCCAGTGTGAAGTTTCCACAGTCAGTGATGATTTGAGGTTCCATGTCATCTGCTGGTGTTGGTCCACTGTGTTTTCTCAAGTCGAGAGTCAATGCAGCATCTACCAGGAGATTTTAGAGCGCTTCATACTTCCATCTGCTGACGAGCTTTATTGAGATGCTGAATTCCTTTTCCAGCAGGACTTGGAACCTGCCCACAGTGCCAAAACTACTAGTAACTGGTTTGCTGACCATGGTATTACTGATCTTGATTGTCCAGCCAACTCGCCTGACATGAACCCCATCGATAATCTGTGGGAGACACCAGACCCAACAATATAGCTGAGCTGAAGGCCACCATCAAAGCAACCCCGGCTTCCATAACACCTCAGCAGTGCCACAGACTGATTGCCTCGATGCCACGCCGCTGCATAAATTAACATACTTTTCAGGTCAACATTTCTGTATTATAAATTCTTTATTCTAATATTTTGAGACACTGGACTAATATTTTATTTCCATGAGGTGTAAGCTGTAGTCATCAACATTAAAACAAAAAACGATTTCACTTTATGTGTAATGAATCTTGAATATATGAAAGTTAATTTTTTTAACAAAATTACGGGAAAAAATGTACTTTTTCACAATCTTCAAATTTTTTTAGATGCACCTGTAATAGTAATAACCAATTGCTATTCGTCATAAGAGTCATCATCATTTAGGCTATATTCAAAAATCAGCCAAGCAAATAATTATTTGACTGTTGATTTTTAATTATGTAAAGTTTATGAAATTTTGCTAGTAGACATTTTGCAGCATACACACGCATGCGCGCGCACACACACACACACACACACAAACACACACTGATTAATATATAAAAGTAAACAAATATCACTGTGATTGAGTAGGCCTGCTATTTATATACCAGTTCTTACATGTTAACATGTTTCTCATTTATTAAATAACATTCCCTGCCTTGTTTATCATTAAATGTTTGTTCTGTTACAAATCTGAATCTGTCATTTCTGGTCTTGATTTATTTTCTATTACTCTCCATTTGTAAAAGGGAAAACTTGATTTTAAGGGAACATTGTTCCTCTTCATACAAATTTCACCACATTATACAATGAAAGAGTTGCATTGTTTTTCACCACTTGGCATCAAAATCTACAATGAGAGCTTATCACTAGGATACAAAAGTATCATAACAAAAAACAGCAGTGGAGTGATTGCTGTTTTGAATGTGCTGAGAATCATTAATGAGCAGCTGCCCATGCTTATGGGCTGATTAAAGGCTGAAGAGAGGAGAAAACATCCTGATCCTTATCAGGGTGGAGAAGACTTTGACCAGAACATGGTCAACCATTTTGTGGAGGAAGACAATGCTAGAGATGAAAGATCAACCCGCAAAAGAACTCTAAACTTCCTACACTCCGGCCAGCATTGAGATTGACTCGATTTTTAAAAAAAATCTCCATCACTAGCTGCATTTACATGGACAATAATGATCCACTCTTAACCCGATTAAGACCATACTTTAATTAAGAAACTACCATGTAAACAGCAATTTTTACTTACCTTAATCTAATTAAGGTCATACTCGAATTAAGCTCTAATTGAATTAAGACAGGTGGAGTCCTGTTTTAGTCGTATTATAGACGTGTATCACAGACATGTAAACACCTTAATCACATTATGAACATCGTGTGAGAGTTTTCACTGCATTTTGCAACAGGACACGATCACACATGGCAGTTTTACATTTTACAGCGAACAAGAGAATACGGCTGTGTCCTAAACCGCATACTTTCCTACTATAGGCCTGTAGCAGGGATAAATACATGCATACTTCCCGTCTACTATATAGACCAGGGGTGTCCAATCTTATCCAGAAAGGGCCGGTGTGGGTGCAGGTTTTCATTCCAACCAAGTAGAAGCCACACCTGAGTCCACCAGTTTAATCAGTTGATCTTGGCTTTCAATAGAATCAGGTGTGGCTTCTGCTTGGTTGGAATGAAAACCTGC
>JAFFST010048851.1:0-21991 GCA_022414735.1 Noturus placidus | reverse complement strand
CCTTTATGTCACCAGGAGTTTGAAGCGTGCTGAAAAGATTGTGGCCGACCCCTCTCACCCCGGACATTGTATATTTGAGTCACTCCCATCTGGTAGGAGGTTGAGGGCCATCAAGCCCAAACCCTCACGCCACAGGAATAGCTTCTTCCCGTCCGCCACTAGCCTTATTAATAAGGCCCGGAATCCACACGAACTCAGTCCACATTCCAATCACTGACTTTTATGCCACTGTTCCTTCTTTTCTAAGTCTATTTATGCGCATATTATTTTGTAATTATACATACTGTGTACATACTATACATACTTTGTACATACTATTCCATTTATCCATTTAGTCTATTTATGTCTAACTTATTCTGTAATTATACATACTGTGTACATACTATACATACTGGCTACACACCATTCCATTTTCTTAATTTAGTCTATTTATGTCTATCTTTTCTGGAATTTATACATACTGTGTAGTATTATTCCACTTAGTAAATGTGTGACGTGCACCATCAACACCACAACAAATTCCTTGTATGTGCTAAAAACTGTACTTGGCAATAAAACCTTTTCTGATTCTGATTCAGATTCTGGTATCCTCAATTTTCCTGAGATGTTACTTCTTGTACTGTTTTTATGTGGAACACTGTTGCAAAATGGCCAGCTTTTTTCCACATCTGGCATTCTGCATTTTTATATCCTTCTTGATTATGTGTTTAATTTCATCTTGTGCATTTTTTTCTGTCCCCCTGTTATTTTTATCAAATATATGATATTGATAAAATTTTTGGTATTTGTCAGTACCTGTCTTATAGCCTCTGACACATTTTCCTTGAGAAACAAATCTAGACTTTTCTCCTTTTGTTTCACCATTTTCAACATTTTGGCTTTCGATGAGCTTATGGCTGCATGGCTTTTATATGTACCTCAGTGTGACGTCAGTTCTATGGCAGATGTACTCATCTTTTGTCCCTCATAAGTCACAATGTTCGATGAGCTCACATATTCCTCTAACAAATGTTTAAACCAACTTCGCATTCCTCTGACAATGTTGTTAATAAATTACACTTCCTTCTGCGAATAACATGATCATCAAAATTGTCTATGACTACATCAAAGTTATCTTTGTGTTGCTGCTGTTGAGTGATTCTAATGATTTGAATATGTTTTCTGCTTTTTTTTTTCCTGTTGAGTAGATGAATGCACTGACCTGCACGTCACCATCCTCCATACGATAGTGTGCGAATCACTGTTTCTATTTAGCTCACTAACCTTGCTTCTCTATAGGGATATGTTCTGGTGGTGAAAATTCCAGCACTGTCCTTGTCTTTGCACATTGCACTTATAGAGGCCAAATAGATGCTATTCATCAGCTTCTGACACATGTCTTAACCAGTGGGACATTTATGTTGTCTGCAAGCAACAGTTTTTACTGAATCACTTTCATGTACAAACACTGCATGGCCAAAAGTGTGTGGGCATTGGACCATCATACCCAAATGTGGACCCTCTGCAAACTGTTTTCACAAAGTTAAAAGCATAGAGTTGTCTTTGTTTACTGTAACATTAAGAATTCACAGGAACTAAGAAACCTATCCCAAACCTCTTGTAGCATGACCATGTCCCTTTGCACAAAAAAATCAAGATCCATGTGTTGACAAGGTTGATGTGGAAGAATTTGAGTGGTCTGCACAGAGCCCTGACCCCAAGCCACCCGACCACCTTTGTGGCTGAACTGGAATGCCGATTGTGCCTCAGACCTTCTCACCTGATATGAGTGCCCAACCTCACCAATGCTCTTGTGGCTGAATCGGCAAATCCCGTCAGCCATGCTCCAAAATCTAATGGAGAGCGTTCCCAGAGGAGTGAATGTTATTATAACAGCAAAGGGGGAACTAAATCTGTAATGGGATCTTCAACAAGCTCATATGGATGTAATGGTCAGGTGTCCACATACTTTTGGCCACATAGTGTACATCCGGCATGTCTATGCACCATAACTTTTAGCATGTAAAATACATTGCAGATATTTCTTCCCCCATCAAGAAATGATGAAACCAGTATGTCACAGTAACAGTCAGCTTCTGAATTATTGGCAAAGATGGTTAGTAAAGTTGGTTAAAGCCATAAAAGAGGTTATGAATAATATCTGTGTGCTTAATTAGCTTAATCTCACACTGAAACTATGAGAAATCTAGCATACATTTATTCTAAGAAAAGAAAAAAAAAGCTTATTAAAAATATTTTGTTTTTCCAAATGTGATACAAATCATTGGCTTCCCTGCATTTAATTCCATAATGTTTGATGAGATGAGAAGAGATTGCAGGGCAAAGAGTATGAGAACAGTCCTCAATACAGAATATCTCCAGATTATCCAAGATTCTAGGTCCTCTACTTGTGGACGCTGCTCTTTAACTCATTCCACAGGTTCTCTAAGACATATCAGTCAGTTGATTCTGTGGTCATTTAACCAGTTTGTGTTACTTTGGACATATATTTTGTTTAATTGTCCTGTCTGTGACAGCCATAAACTTCATGCATCCTAATAACAGTTTCCAAATAATTTGTTGGCAGAGAGGAGGCATCTGATTGTAGATTTGGTGATACCCAAATGCTACTATCTTCTGCAGATGTCCAACTCTGATCCTTTTTCTTCTCTCTAACCATCCTCCCTACTGTGTGTGAGGGCAAAATACACTTGTGTTCTCTTTCAGGCAGGTACCTTACAGCTCTGGTTGTTTTAAATTCTTGATTTTTGCCCAGACAGTGGATATGGGCATGCAGCTGTTTTTTTTAAAGCCATTTCCTGCTTTATGAAGGTCAGCACACTTTTGTCTCATTTCATTTGCTCATTCTCAAACATTTCCTCATATAGATGAGTGAATTACGTGTAGATGAGTGAAAACGTGTTACCTCTATTTATACATATTTACATCCCAGGGAAACAGGAAGTTAACAGGAAGTGACTGCTAAGGTAAACTTAAAAAAGTAAAATATAAATGGAAACATGCTTCAGTTACATTTTGCACAAAATAATTTGTGGGGGTAGCAATAATTGTGAAACATGTAGTGTTGATATTAATGTCTAAAAATAATATAGAATACATTTCCTTTAATTATAGGATAGATTCAGACTGAGATTAAGCTAATTAACCAGACATTTTTCCATAACTGTCTTTATCCATATTTAACAAGGGTGCCAATAATTCCAAAGCTAACTGTATAACTTACATCTGGTTTTCACCTATAAATAACCTGCATGAATCATGTCTGGCTGAGAGCGGCACTGTCAGTTTCAGGTTGCCTGCTTTCTGATGGAAGTATAATGATGTGGCAGAGCAGACAGTTCTGAAGTTCAGCAGCAGCAGCAAGCAAATGCGAATTATGGATGTTCTCCTGGTCCCGATTGACAGCCCCCTAAAACGCTAATTGCTGCTAATAGGTTTTCATAAGCAGTGTTGGTAAGCCTCAAGGCTTCCTTAATCAGCACTGTGTGGTGGGATTTGCCGGCTCAGTGCATGTGAGATACAAGGAGGTCTGGTTTAAATCATAGAACAGTGCTGTATCTCTGTGTACATTCTTAGATCAATATGTGTGGACGGTTGGCCTTAGAACACTGCTCAGGTTTTCAAACAAATTCTTGCTGTTATATCCTATTAAAAAAACACTCAAGTTCATGTATGTATGTTATTTCTATGGTCGATAGGTGAAAATGGACCATTAAAGTATGTGTTGAATCAGTAAACTAGCTAAATCTTGTGCTGTCTGTTCCAGTTAGTGATGTGTCGTAAACAAGTCAACTCTTTTAAGTGAACATTTGGAGCCTACTCGAAAATCTGAATAGATTATTTTGCTGAAAATTTATCAGTATTTTGCATTTATGATTGTCATAAATATTCTGTTAATCTGCTACAGTGCACTTGTGACAGAAATAAGTTAAGTGAATCTACAACATTCAACAACTGAGTTGTTTGGCACAGCATAATGGTTATAGCCACTTCTAACGATAATGTTAAGATGTGTGAGGATATGACTGCACTCATGCACTAGATAAGTTTAAGTGAAATGAGTAGGAGAAGAAATGGACAGGAATCTTCTTTGAATTCACCTTTAAGGAAACAACAGCACAACAGCCATTTTTACATTTATTTAAATAGATTTTTATAATAATCACAATGCCAAGTATAATTTTATCTTGTTCCTCAGAAAATTGAGTGCATTTTTTAAAATAATTTAAGTTAGTTTTGGAAAAAAAAAGAACTGGCAAGGACCTGTTTTGGATTCGACAATGCTGGCTCTTATTGGTAAGATGAACCAAGCGGGAATTCCCACCATTTGTTTATATGGTTATATAATGGAAATAAATCAAAGTTGACAGTAAAATATAGAATCACATGACTGAGATAAGCTAAGATTTTTAACTTGTTCACTGTTCACTACTTCAGAGAGCCGCAAAGACGCCCTTACAGCCACTGCCAGCTACAGCCAGCCAGAAGTAACTACGATGACATGACGTGACATGATTAGATGAACAGGAGAGATCCTATCCATCAGACATCCTATCCATTTGTGTGTTGGACTTGCAGAGTTTTTCATCCAGAAGTCCCACCTGTATACACAACATAAGTCCCCTTTCTCTAAAGTACAACACATTTGTCTGCATCTCGGCATGTCTTTGCATGATGTCACTCTGTATGGCGTACCTTGACAAGTGTACTTAATATTTTGGGCACATCCTAATTGTGTGTACTGTATGATGTTTTATCTGATGTGACTTTATCAACAACATTTGTCAACATGAGAAATCTTTATTCTCATGCAAGCAAAATTTTCTTTGATCTGCAGACAATTTGAAAAGGTCACATATTTGTGAGCAGCAACATGTTGAGATGTGGGATGTATAACATTGTGTCATATTTTCAAAGATAGCATAGTATAATCAATAGTCTCATAATGCAGGGGTTCAGGAGCCTGTGTTGTGCAAATACTTCATGAAGTCTTTGTATTGAACAGGTGTAGCTCTACAAATTGTCAACCTCCTTTTGATATAAATTGCGAGCTTGGATTTATTTTGACTAAAGAATAACATTTGGAACAGGTCTGTATCTGATTAGCATCATGCCAGAGCTTTGTTGTAGTGACAGCAAAGAACCCTGTAACTAAAGAAGGTGCTTATCAGGTGCTTTGTCTCTGGGAAAATTTATAGTAAGTTGCTTTGAGTAGCCATTTTCAAGTTATTGTGATTCGACATTTCTTCTCCTTTTAACATTTGATTGGTATTATTATATGTATTAAATAAAATGTACCTTTACTTAATAAATGTATAATTTTTATGGATATCAATTAATCAATTGTCACTGGTTGAAAGTGGACCAAGCAGCATTACAGTGTGTATGTACACCCTTAGTAGACTACCTAAACCTCCTTTACTGTATATGTGCTATATTCTGTTCCCACTGTGCCTAGTGTCATGTAATAGAGGGGGAATCATATTTTGACACATGGAAAGAAGTATATAAAGTACAGTCTTTAAAATAGATAAAAGAAAATTGGAGTCTTTTTTCTTATTAGTCTACCATAGTTGCCTTATGTTTATGAACCAAACAAATGTTTATTTTATTTTAACATACAACCCCACATTGAAATGACAAAAATACTGTTTGTAAATAAAAGCACACTTGTATGTAGCACAGTATGTTAGACCAGTGCATATATTATAGAGCTAGCATAACCATGCCACAAATGCATTATATCATATTAGGGTAACTATGTATAAGACATAAACAGAGATTATTTTTTCTATTGTATTTATGTTTTGGCTGCCTCCCTCACCTGTGTGTGTTTTGGGGAAATGGCTTCTTGTATAGAATTGTATGGTACCATGCAGTAACTCTTAATAA
Source organism: Noturus placidus (assembly GCA_022414735.1). Classification (NCBI taxonomy): domain Eukaryota; kingdom Metazoa; phylum Chordata; class Actinopteri; order Siluriformes; family Ictaluridae; genus Noturus; species Noturus placidus. The sequence goes on along the minus strand of JAFFST010048851.1, from coordinate 16,099 downwards.
AACTATATAATGTGTGTCTTGGTGATGCTGTTATCATTTGGTATCATGCAGGCATGTTTCTATGCACCTCGGCTGGAATACGATTAAATATAATATTCCCTAATCCACAAAGTTGGAATGGTTCTCATGCACTATAATCCCAATATGAGGTTTCTCCTATTTTGGGACATCGTCGTAGTTTGCGTGTGTAAAACAAGAGCTGTGTAAAAGCCTTCTTCTATCTGGCGGCCTGCAGACACCAAACACAGCAGAATACACACACGTCACCATGGCAATCAGGACAAATAAGCCCTTCGAATTATGGTTAAGCTCACTTGTTCTCTTGTGCTTTGTCTCATTGCATTTCTTTTATCTGTCTCTCTGTCGTATGTAGTGAAGGATAATGGGAACTGTGTTCACAAGCTATTTATGAACACTCACACTTTATAGCACTCCAAAGGAAAACCAATGAAACAGAACTAAATGCTGACATCATTTATAGTCTTTTTAAAAATATATTGTCAATGTAATGCATTTAATATTTCAGTTTAAATGCATACAGTTTAATTAAAAAGTCTACTTTTACCATATTTTATGGTAACACTTTACTTAAGCTTCAATTAACTACTAGTTAGTTACTCATTTTAGTTAATATGACCAAACCATAAACTTCATTCAGCATTAAGACATAATGTTTTGCTGAGTTTTTATTTATTTATTTTGCGTGGGTTGTACCTCTGCATGTATGAATCTGATGGGTTGAGGCATTCATATGGGTTGTATATTGGTTCTAATACTTGACAACAGAGGTGGAGGTGGATGCGGTTTTCTTGGAGTAGAGGTGAATTGCTCTCTCTAGCAGCTTGCAGAAAATAAGTGCAATTTACCATATTGACCATAGCAAAACAAACAACCACAACAACAAACAACAACATAGGAAACTTAATACCTAGATGAATCAAGCGAACAAGTGAACTGTAATGTTTTATCTGTTCAGCAGAAAAAAAGGCAATCTCTGTGTCAGTCTTCAATCCCTTCAGATCTCTTGAGTTACTGCCATGCCTCAAAAGTCATGCCAATATTTATTCTCATTTTATAATGGGCTCTGTTGCTTTCCCTTTTTGACTGCAGGCTCTCCACAGTTCGAGGCTTCACAGCTGATTCCCCAGATGTCAAGCCTTAAATTTTCTCAAAAATCGGCGGCTGTGGCTCAGTCGGTAGAGCGGGGTGTCCACTAATCCACTAACCGTGGGGTTGGTGGTTCGAATCCCGGCCCGGGTGATCCCATGCCGAAGTGTCCTTGGGCAAGACACTGAACCCTAAGTTGCCCCCAATGGCAAGCTAGCACGTTGCATGGCAGCTCTGCTACCATTGGTGTGTGAATGTGGTCTCATTAGTAAGTCGCTTGTAAATGTAAAAATGATATTTCTGTAAAGCTGCTTTGAGACAATGTACCATTGTAAAAAGCGCTATACAAATTGATAAATTAAAAATAAATAAATAAATAAAAAATCAGGCATTATAGGAGAAGACCCAGAGCTGTTATCTTCGCAAAGGGAAGTAGCACAAAGTATTGATTAAAAGGGTGCCAATAATTGTTGCACAAGTATATTTAACAAAGATATTTTTTGATAAACCTGTGTTTTGTTTGTAATAGTTTTATATCCATGAGAGCAGAGTATTTTGTGATTTTTTTAAACAAAAGATAAAAAGGTTAAACAATAAAGATACATTTTCACAGTTTTCTTTGCTCATATTTACCGAGGGTGCCAATATTAGTGGAGTGCACTGTGTGTTTCATTAATATTACTGAGGTGTGGCACAGTGGGGCAATGGGTAACATTGCCACCTCACAGCTCCAGGGTCACTGGTTCAATCCTGAGCTTGGGTTTCTGTATGTGTGGAGCTTTGCATGTTCTCCCAGTGTTCCTGTTGGATTCTTCTGGGTTCTCTGATGTCCTCCTACTGTTCAAAAACATGCAGGTATGTGAATTTCACTAAACACTGTATTTCCCTTAACTATGAATGTGTGTTTATGTGAGTGAATGGTGTTCTGTGATTACCTGGCATCCCATCCAGGATAATGTAAATATCTTTCTCAATTATTATTATTATTACTAAACATTACTAAATACATTAATTAAGTAATTTTGAAAAGAAATATTTTTAATGATTCACAGGATTTCTCACTTCCAGTCCACTGCTTCCAGGATCTCAGTTCAGTGTCGAGATGTTGAGGAGTGTTGTCAGCAGAGGAAGCAACTCATTTGGACAGTAGAACTGGTGTTGAAAAATGTTATAACCTGATATGTATACATTTATTTTAAATAGTTTATTAAAGTAATTAATGATCATTTATTAACCAAGTTTAATAATATTATAATTCATATTCCATTTCAATTTTTATTCCATATAAAGAATATACTTCTGTTATTTGACCCTGAATTATAGAACTTATTATTTAGGCATTGGATTAATACTTACTTTGTTGTGAACACAGTAGTTACATATGTGGCTAATTAATAGGAGTGTCTCTAAGGATTTTCTATGGTTTAATATAAACACAAAACACACGTGCAGCATGGCTAGTAGGATGATAACTCTGCCATGCACAAAAAAAAAAAAAAGCTTACAGAAAGAACATGATGGTTAAATCTATCAGATACATCAGTCTCTTCCACTCACCCTACCTTTATTGTGTTTTTTATTTTATTTATTTATTTTTTACCCCACCAACCCAGTTGTCATGGCAATATAGCACATGGTTGCCATGGGGAGATGCTCATCTGCCTCTTCAACCTGGTTGCAAATATGGCCAGCTGTAAACTAAAAAGAAAAAGAAATGAAAACATTTCTATTTAGTTGTATTGGCAGCTGAGCAGAGAGTGTGATAAATTACAGCTCTGTTGAAGCCAAGGACATTGTGTTTCAGGCCTTGCTTAACATTTGAGCTCCTTGGCAACTTGTGTTTGTTATTCAGAAGTGCATTTTTGACTAAAGATAGTGTGAGACATTCCAGTGTTTTATTTCAAAAAGGAGTGTTCGCTCCAAAAGGAGTGCATAATGTTTGACTGGAAGGAAACTTGTCTCAGTTAAATAAATAAAATAAAAACAAGTATAAAAAACCCCCACTAAACCCTTCCAGCTGTATAGCCTTTAGATGATCCCATTTTAGAGTTTTTATTGGCTTAATGGACAGTTTTGAGCTTTCTGAAATGACACTGATAAATACTGACATGACAGAGTACTGATCTGTAAATGAGGCATGCTGGTGATAGAAGATTTGGACTCTTAGTCGCGCTATATTGCAGTTAAATACAGATTCACACTGCTCTGTGCCATAATTGAATACTAATGAATAAAAAATTTGGCACAAAAGAGTTGTCATGCTAATGCCAATCTGTGGCACCCCTCAAAGCACCACCACCCCATCCTCACCCCTCTTTTCCCTTTTCCTCAGCCTCGTCATTTGAGAATATTGGGGATAATGAAAGACAAGTCTCCTACCACAATCCCCCAGAGTCTGGCTGAGTCAACAGAGTCAGCTCCTGCCTTTTTCTTTAATTAGTTTTTCTTTCTGAGAAGAGCATCTGTTATTGGGATTCAGTATTTTGTCATGCTTAGCTTATCCACAACTGGCTTTTAATATTGTTAGAATATAATCAAAAAGTTGATTTATTTCAGTAATTCCATTCAAAAAGTGAAACTAGTATAATGTTTACATTCATTACACACAGATTGATATATTTCAAGTGTTCATTTCTTTTAATTTTGATGATTATAACTGACAACTAATGCAAACCCCAAAATCAGTATCTCAGATAAACCAACATTCAACCTAAATTACATCCTGTAATCCAGCAACATGTAGACCACCTTTAATGACAATAACTTGAAGTAAATGTTTTCTGTAGGAGCTTATCAGTGTCCCAAATTGTTCTGGAGAAATTTTGCCCCATTCTTCATTGGCACACTGTTTTTGACTTCAACTGTACACTACAAAAGTGTATGATTTGATGTATGACCTGGATGATTGAAATTCTTAAAAATGGATGTGTGCTTCTTAAAGGAAATCTATATAGCTTCAGTCATTAAAGGCACATAAAGAGCTTGAGCAACATGCACATTAGTGGTGATGTACAATAAAGGCCCAGTGGGAATGATCCATTTTCAGTACAGACTAATGAACACAATATTCCACTTTGTGCTCCACACCATGTGTTACCTTTTGGCTCAATTCTCTCTTGTGTCTCTCTTGTGAAGCACCAACCTACCATGTGTGTGTATGAATTGGGTGTGATTTGATTTTGTCGGATGCATTCCATTGTATATGACTGTAAACTTCCCAGTATTACAGGCTGTACACAATAACAAAAAGTTTATTTATTAGCCTATTATCATTTACAAAGAAGTAGGAAACAGTCCACTATTAAACATTGCCAATGAAGCTAGAGTACTCACAGAAAAAAAGATATAAAATATACACATGTAATATTATATAAATGCAACAAAATATAATATAAACATAAATATATACTATAAACAATAAGATAATAATAACAATTATTATTATTACTATTATACAAAAGATTGAAAACAGTGATAACATTAACATTGTAAACCACATTACATTATGATTACCAATATGACATTTAAAATATTACAAGAATTTTTAAAACTAAATAAGAATAGTATAAGTTAGCATTGATATTGTGCAGTATACTATGAATATGAAAGCTTAATCAGACTGTTTGTGTTGACATGAGATTGATTTCAATTACAGTTAGCAGTGTGACTTTTTTTGGGCATAATGGAATGGCATCTACAGATCCAACTCTGCTTTATTCTTGCAGGGTGCCATATTTGGCCAAGAAGACATGCCTGCTGCTGGTATGACAGTGGTTAAGCTAATTACATTGGCTGAAGGCCCAGGTGCAATGGCTGCATGTGTCTAAAATATGGAAATATTTGTGTAGAGGTCTTTATATACATACACATATTGAGCAAAAGCCAAAATAATGAATCTATTCAGATGGAAATGGCTACAGAATCTGGATGACTAAGAGAAAGAGACATGATTCATCTGACTTACAGACTTTACTCTGATGCATCCTGTTTTTCATGTGCACAATTTTAAGTTAATTCAATTTAAATGCAGTCTTCTGATTTGAATTGAGTTATTAATACTGAGTCATTAGCAGATTTGACTTTTTGTCAGTAGACAAGTGCTTGACATACATTATCATTGAAAAACACTGTCAGCTTCAGTCAGAGACAAGCCAAGAAAAGTAAATTGTGCCTCTAGGGCCACGTTGTGTTACATACAATGCACTTCAATAATATTGGCACCCTTGATAAATATGAGCAAAGAAGGCTATGAAAAATTGTCTTTGTTGTTTAACCTTTTGTTAAACTGTTATTTTGTGGTCAGCAAACAATTTTAAGATTTCTGGCAGAGGCAGTCAGGTTGTCATTTAATATCTGTTGAAATTTGATTGTCCATCATGCCATGTATCCTAACAAAATGTCCAGGTCCTCTGGCACAAAACCAGCCCCAAAACATTAAAGAACCACCATCATATTTAACCTTGGTCATGAGGTACTTTTTCATATAACTACTTCTAAAATGGTATCCAAAGCACTTTACACTGTGTCTCATTCACCCATGCACACACACACCAATGGTAGCAGAGCTGCCCTGCAAAGCGCTAACTTGACATCAAGAGCAACTTGGGGTTCAGTGTCTTGCCCAAGGACACCTCAACATATGAAGTCATGTGGGCCGGGAATCGAACTGCCAACCCTACAATTAGTGGACAACCAGCCTTATAGATTTTTTGGTCACTCCAACCACCCTCTTCACAGTGTGTTGAGACAATATAAACACACATCTACATAGATGCAATTCCAGGTTGATTCATAATATTTCCAGTTGACTGGGACTTCTTAATTATTGCCCTGTTGGTGAAAATGGGCATTTTCTTATAGCCACTTCTCATTTTGTGAAGCTCAACAACCTTCTGCCACACATCACAGACATAACACACTTTTTCACAGCCAGTTTTGCTCAATATTTACCAAGGGTGCCAATATTAGTACAACACAATACAAGGACATGATCCACAGGTTTACAAAAACTAGCTTTTTGTAGCTTGAAAATTAAAGTATTCGAAATGTGCAATGCATCATATCGTCAGTCTTGATGATGCTATAAGTGACAGGTGCATTCATAATTTCTAATGTTCTTTTTAAACGTTTCAAGTCTATAATACTCTCCTTGGTTCATTATATTTTTCCTCTGAATACCAAACATGTTAAACAGAAATGCTGTAATCCTTCTGTAAAACTTTGTCCAACAACTGGACAATAGCTGCATTTACATGGACAACAATAATCCACTCTTAACCCGATTAAGACCATACTTTGATTAAGAAACTACCGTATAAACAGCAATTTTTACTTACCTTAATCTAATTAAGGTCAGACTCGAATTAAGCTCTAATCGAATTAAGACAGGTGGAGTCCTGTTTTAGTCGTATTACGGACGTGTATCGCAGACATGTAAACACCTTAATCACATTATGAAAGTCGTGTGAGAGTTTTCACCGCATTTTGCGACAGGACACAATCACACACGGCAATTTTACGTTTTACTGCGAACAAGAAAGTTCAGCTGCGTCCCAAATCGCATACTTGCCTAATATAGTCCTGTAGTGGGGAAAAATACATGCATCTCGTTTACTATACAGTAGGTAAGTACGCGGTTTGAGACGCAGCCCACGGCTTCAAGCAGTTCTCTATTAACACATACAACATGACAAATAATTATGTGCACTTAAAGCGTCCGTAAAAATAATTTAATAAAAACACCCAAAACTGTATACGGTACCATAACGAAGACGAACTGTATGTTGATACGTGAAATTCTGGACATCGAACAGCGTGGTGCGGTGACGTAATGACATGTGCCGTTAATCTAATTATGTTCTAAAACATGTAAAATGGGAACATGAGAGGAGTATACTAAAAGCGACTCATGTACACACCTTAATCACATTATTATCTTAATCAGAGTGACATTTCACCCCGCATAATGACAGTCACTTATAGGCTGCTTAAATCTACAGTCTGAGCTACAAAAAATCAGCCCCAGTCTCACTGATTCTTACTGTTCTGTACTTTTCTTCTCCACTGATAGTGCTGCTGCACTTGGTTTCACAAAAAAAACAACAGCATTTGCTTTAAGACATGTGTTAACAGCAAATAATCTGATGTGGATTGCAAAAATGAAACCATATACTGATGTCTTTTTATCTTTGAATGACAGGAGGGGTTTAACCCTGCTAGCCCATTTACACCAGATGCTTCTACAGCACAGAACTATTAATCCGGCTATGAATCAGCTTTACAGTCTACTTTTTGATCGCCTCCAACTGAAGAATTTGCTGCAGTGATAGTATATGTTGGTTGGCTCAAGATAACTGTTCTATAAGTGTGTCATATGTGGAAAGCAGCTATGTACATTTTCAGTAATGACATCTGCTACAGGATGGAGGAAATTCCCTGTAGCATTAAAATCAATGAGGGAGAGAACGGAACAACACTGCTTCTGGTTTAATCATTTAATCAGTAGCCACCCCAATATAGCCTCTGTCAGCCAAGAGAACTTCCATGGCAACACATACTTAAGTGGAAGAACACACACACACGCACACACACACACACACACACACACACACACACAGACAAACAAACAATACTTGCAGGGTGTAAATCCCAGAACATCATAGTAAAATATTTGATAGTATACATCAATCCATCCATCCATCCATCTTCTACCGCTTACTCTTTTTCAGGGTCATGGGGCACCTGGAGCCCAAGAAGGATCAGGCACAATGCGGGGTACACCCAGTGATAGTATAAAACGATGCAAAATTATGTGTAGTATTATTTTGTATGCATTGTGGCGAATTAGCGCCGGAGATCGCGTTCAGTGATCGCAACATTTAGCTGGTGGCTGAATGATATGTGTATGTCGAGTCGCGGTACCTGTGAGTAATCATACAACTTCGCATCTGGTGTTTGTTCAACCCAATGGAAAGTGCACCTATCCCTTTTTCCACATTGGGACTTGGTAGATTTAGGTTGACCCTCTGATCTTTGTGTTAAGGTGAGAGTGGGGAGTTGAGCATCCCCTAGCCAAAGATGCTACATGCGATGCCACTAGTGTTTTACTTGATTTTTTTTTTTGTTTTGCTTCATGTGCTGTTTTGCTTCAGAGTTTTGTTTTATGTATTTTGTTTTGATTTACCTGATTTTCCTGTGGTGGTGTCAGTGGGCCTGGATGTTATAGCCACTATACCACGGTGTCTGTAATATTTGTCTTTCTTTGTTTGTTTCCTGTTTGTGTAACTTTGGGTTAATCGGTGTCTTCTTTCTCTCCAGGAGCCAGTGAGTCTTGGTGGGACAGGGGAGGCTAGCTGAATTTATCTGGTGGTGTGTGTTTCACAGCGTGCTCAGTGTGCCAACACAACAACTTCCTTATGGTGTCGATAGTGTTTGATGATTTTGGTGTGCCAGGTCTGGGCCTGGAGAAGTGCTTAGTTTTAAAATACTTATTGTGCTTCATGGGAGAGTGATTTTATATTTACATGTTAAGTTTTAATGATGCTTAAGTGTCATAATAAAATATAATTTGTATATTCATACTCATGTCTCATTCTCATGTTCCTTACCCTGATTGGTGAAACGTCTGTGTGTCTTTATTTGGGGGTATTTCCCTGGTTCTCCCCCAGGGTGACGTAGTTGGATTTAGTGAATTTGGGATAAACGTTTTCCTTCCACTTGGTAATGCCACATTTTGGTGTAGTTGGCAGTATGAACTTCTCTCTCCACTTGGGAATACCACACTAACAAAGTGTGAGACAAAGATGCAAATGAGACATGTGATGTGCTAGAGCTGATGGGTAGTGTAGGTCTGTGCCCTTTGCTGCTACCATGATATTAAGTTAAAACATTTAGATGTTGCATGGTGAGGCTTTCTGTATGGAGACATTTAACATTTATGGACATTTTTACTTCATGCTAGAAATCTCATTGGTAACATCTACAGGACAGAGGACTTTGAGCTTTGCTGTTTCTCAGTTATTACCAAGCTGCTAAAAAGAAAATACTAATAAGAATAAACTGGTAACCCAACACACAATGGATTGGGGTAAGACCTGTAGATGCATGAGTTAACGAGTTGTGGTTGTATTCTGCCCATGAGAGCTAGTGGCTCCAGTTATTCTGGTTGGTGGAGCAGTATGACCTCAGGAACCTCCCAATCTCCTGATTCAATCGTTCAATTTGTCCATTAGATTGTGGATGATAACCTAATGATAGACAGACATTGAAATTAAGTCATGAATAAAACGCTTAACAGACTCTTGAAGAAAGCTGGACTCCCCATATGAAACAATGTCTTCTGCGAGACCATAGTGCATAAATACAACTTCAGAAGTTTCCATGGCAGTGGATATTTGTGGCATAGTATTAGTTGCCCTAGAGAAGTTAGGGAGATCAGTGATGAAGTTTACAGCAATGTGGGACCACGGTCTAGGTAGAATGTGGACAGGCAACGACTGAGCACAGACAGCACAGGATTTAACAATTTTCTCAACATCAATAAACATCGATTGCCACCAGAACTTATTTTCCGCTAACCTTTTGGTAGGTTGGATGCTTGGATGACCAGAACTGAATGAAATGTGTACCCACTGGCTCACCAGCTCAGCCATACACTGTGGAACAAATTCAGTTTAGGAGAACTTTCAAGATCATCCGTGGTGGCTGTGGTTCAGGTGGTAGAGCTGGTAGAGCAGTTTGTCTGCTAATAGTAAAGTTGCCGGTCCGATTCCTGGCCCACATGACTCCACATACCGAAGTGTCTTTGGGCAAGACACTGAACCTTAAGTTGCTCCCGATGGCAAGTTAATGCCTTGCATGGCAGCTCTGTTACCATCAGTGGGTGAATGAGATGCAGTGTAAAGAGCTTTGGATAAATGTGCTGTATAAGTGTGCCATTTTTCTTTACCATCATCTTGTTGGGCTCATTGGATGCCTTTCATGATGTTCCAATGAATGAGAGCTGCAAAAAACGACTTGGGGAGGATCATTTCAGGGAGATTTTCTACAGGAGTGAGTTCATGTAGACAAGATCAGCTTTAGCATTCTTTGACCTACTTCTGAATGCTAACCTAAACTTGAAGTGTGTGAAAAAGAGGGCCCACATGCCTTTTTGTGGATTCTATCATTTAGCTGTTTTGGTGTATTCTAGGTTTCATAGATCAATGAGGATAAGGAATTAATGTTTAGATTCCTCAAGCCAGTGTCACCAAGCAGCCTTGATTGTGAGAACTTCCTGGTTCCCAACATCATAGTTCCATTTAGTGGAGAGCTTTCTCAAGAAGGATGATCATGAGTGGACTTTGGATGGATGATAATGATGTTGAGATAAGACGGCTCCTATGCTGATTTCAAATGCATCCACCTAAACCATAAATGGGAGAGAGTGTTAAGGTGTGGTGGGGCATTTGTGAGCATTTGGATGTTATTTAAGCAGCCACAGAGCTGAAGCACCAGTAAAGGTTTCAGAGCCACAGAAACAACTCCTCATTCATCAAATGGATCCATAGATAACCAAGGAACCAAAGAATGATAGAACTCACATTTTTGAGCTTTACAAACATGTGGTTTTTCAGGGGTTTCTGCAGCAACTGCTGGAGCAACTTCTCTACCTCTGAGAATTAGAAAATTAGGATATTCATGATGACAAATTGATTAAATAATTTTCTCAGTATAATGTTGATGAATGTTTGGGACACAGAAGAAACATTTATGAGTCCATAGGGCATAACAAGGTATTCATAGTGGCTGTATGTGGTAATAAATGCCAATTTCTACTCTTAGCCTTCCATGATATCTGTGAGATTATAGCTGCTTCAAAAGTCCACCTTAGTGAATATTTTTTGCTCATTTGACATGAGGACATATGAAATTGCAATTGTAAATTCAACACTAAGATGTTAAATTGATATTTCAACAAATCAATGGCAATGTAAATGTAAGAAAAAATACCACAATTACATCCTCCCATTGCCATTTAATATTTTTATATCGTGTCATCAGCACCTCAACTAGTTTCCTATCAAAATGGTTTCAATAAAAAGGGATATAGAGGTATATGTAGAACTTTTTGATAATTAGAGTGTATGAAAATAAAAAGAATAACCTGTTTTGTATCACACTATATTGTGTCCACCAGTTTGAGTTGACATTTCAATTATTTCATGCCTCTCTCCCAGAGTTATATAGGCTGAGAAAGAGAAAGAAAGAGAGAGAGAGAGAGAGAGAGAGAGAGCACAGAGTAGAGTTACATTTAGCACGATGTCATAACAATAAGCTTCATGCTTTATTACTGCTTTTAATCTGTCTATGACTGAGATGATGAGTGGTAGCCTAAAAATCAAGCTGTCTGTTACTTGCACAGTACAACTATCAACTTGTTGAGAGCATGTCATGAAAATGACAACCATCTAATTTCAACAGGATGTTTAATGGACTGGAGTGACCATTAAAAGGAAAAATTAAATATATCAAAATGCTGTAATGCCAGACAGATTTGATTGTGGTTTTTCTGCAAAAATAATGGAGATAATTATGAATGGTTCATGTTGCCACTATTAGCATTGAGAAATCAGTGAGTTACATTGCTTTTTCGCACTCATACAGAGTGTTACAGCATTTCTTAGTGGTTGGCTGCTTATTGCTAATCGTGAATTGCATGATTATCCTGTAGCAAAATGTACATTAAATTATACTTAGTTTGTTATTTTGATTGAGATAAAGTACGCAATATGATTAATATCAACAAAGATACTCACTGTACTCAAGAGAAAATGAATTGTGGATTTCATCATGGTCCTCTTGGTTGTATGCCATAATCAAACTGACCTCAAACTGCATAATGGGAGAAAAGCTGCATATCATACAGATAGATTAGAATATTACATTCTATTATTAGAATGGTTGGTGTCCACTTGTCTCCTTAGAGTGAAACGTCACTTTAAAATAATACAAAATTCTTCTGATTGATCACCTTTACCTGTGAGGAAACATTTCTATTCTGATGATTATGGTCTGTTCCAGAATAACTACGTCCTCATGCACCAGACATGAGGGCTCACAGAATGATTTGATGAGGTTGACCACGATGTAAATCATTATCATTCATTAGATCTCAACCAAACTGAGCAGCTATAAAAGATTCTGGAGTGACATGTTAGACAGCGCTCTCCACTGCATTCATCTATAGACCATTCGAGGGAATATCTTTTGGACGAAGGATGTATGTCTCCAGTATATTTTCAAATACATGTAGAATCTATGCCAAGGCACTATCAAACAGTTCTGACACCTCATGGTGTCCTAACACCTTACTGAGACACTTCATGTTATTTTCATATAATTCATATACATTTAAACTTAGCATTGCTTATTTAGTGTGAGAGTGTATTAGTATCAAAGGAACAGGATACTAGAATAATTTTGGGACATGAAGGCTGGCAGCATGAGAATCAGAAGGATGTTTGTTACTAAATCAGGTGTTCCAGTGGTGGGAAAAGGGGAAGTGGCCTTTTTTGCCACTGGCCTCTGAGCCAAGTAAACATGTACAAAGGAACCTGCAATCCAGCGCATCCCATACTTTAATTAGCCTGCCAGGATGTCAATTGCAGCTGTGTATGTGAGTGTGTTAGTGAAAGGATGTGAGGTTGAAGAGGATGTGCGTGGTTTGATAGTGTAGTGAGTATATGTGTGTGTGTGTGTGTGTGTGTGTGTGTGTGTGTGTGTGTGAGGGGGGGGGAAGAGAGAGAGACTTAGAGAGGATATGCATGTGTGTTTGTGTGAGTGTTATTGATTGTGTGCATGTGTGGAGAGAGGTGTTTTTTACAGGATATAATGAGAAGGATGTTCTTCAAAGAGAGCACAGGGGAAAATGTGAAAGTTCAAACCTGATGCAGCTATAGTGCAAAACAAAACATCTGAACCAAAGCTGCCTTTTTGTTCCGCCATTTTTTCAAAAGGTTCTGAGTTTGGGTACAAAAATGAAGTCACTGTTTACCAGCTGATTACAGATATGCGGCCATTGAAACAGAGAAGATCTTGGTTGAAGTCTACATGTCACATTATATGATTAAGATACTCTAAAGATAGATTTTTATAGATTATAGGAAATCATTCCGTACTGCTTATGTCATCGATCATTAGTGGTTTTGAGTGACTTTTACATGAGCATCATAGCAGTGGCCAAACTCTCAGATTTTAATAAAAACTTTGACACTGACAGAACTTTGTTGTCAGTTGTCTTTGGTTGTAATGGTTCTAAAAAGGCTGCAGGTAACATTATCACTTCTAAGACTACAATTCTCAACTCATGACCAAATAATTCTTTTACGATGATGTGGGTCAAAGTATTACAACAGCACAGAAACCATGAAAAATATATATTCAAGGATATATTTATTTATTCTATTTCACATTTCCATGTGAAGCTTCACCTGAAAAGCTGTTAGGATTTTGTCTTGTCTGTAGTAAATCACTATACTTTTACCACCGAGGACAGTCAGCGCTCAATAGCTCAAATGGTTCCTGATGTTTGGTTGTCAGTGACTGCTGTTTACCCTGCCTTTTGCAGTGTGAGTGCCACTTGCCTCCTCCAGACTCACGTGGGATAATTTGTGTCAGAACTGAGATATAGAGCCACGCTAATTCCTGCTTATTTGCTCACTGTTCATAGCTCAATTGCCCATGTGACAATAATGGCCAGCGGATATACAGCTCAAAAGCAATGCACCCATTTAGGAAGGCAATCTGCTTGATCAAGGCATCCCTGCAGCAATTTTATCCAATTATTGAAATGGTCCTAAAAGGCTTGTGGAGAGTGTTTAGAAAGGCTTGAATGTAGCTGGGGTTGAATGGACAAAGCAACATATACTTCCCGTGTATCTGTTCAAATCTTTATATTCAAATATATAGTGTACATGCAGAGTTAATCTATATAGTAGAGACTATATGCACTTCTTGCACATTTCTCATCTGCAGCATCCCTTAGAGGCCACGTGATCCATCTGGAGGCATTCATTGTTAATATCAGCTGAGAGGACTCGCTCTTGTGTATTCTACTTTGCCTTCTGCTTCATTTCCTGTCAGTGTATGGTCTTCAGTCTTATACGCATAGCTGGACAGAGACACCCTTTAGACCAGGGGTGCACACACTTTTTTGACTTGTGAGCTACTTTTAACATGACCAGTCAAGGAGATCTACCTACACTAAAAATGCGAAACATTATATATATATATATATATATATATATATATATATATATATATATACATACTGACTATACTTATATATACAAATATATACACACACAGTCTATGTTTATATACCTTGCATAACTGCATAAGCCCTTATGACACACTACAATTCAGTACATTTTTGGTCAGTACATTACTCAGATGACGTGCACTTAATAGAATAGACAGTAGCTGCTGGTAGCCAGCCTCAAGCAGGCCTCCAAATGATGATCAGTCATTGTGAAATGGTATTTGGACTTAATAATCTTCATGTGGGAAAGGGCTGACTCACAGAAATAATAGTAGTGACTGGCTCCAGTAAAGCAAAGTCTTGAAAGCGTCTGTGAAACTCTGACCGACAGCTGTCAATCTGCTTCGTGCAGTGCAATGTTAAACTGCGCACAAGCCTTACACTGCGTCTCCAGCTCTGACACGAGGTTTTGGAAGTTCCCAAAATCATGATGCAGCAGCTTTGAGGACAGAAGTTGCATTCTGTACATCAACGCTAACATCTTTTCTTTTCTTTTTTTGAATGGAAATCTACCCGCACTTCCTTTGCGATCGACCCGTTGATCGCGATCGACGTATTGTGCACCCCTGCTTTAGACACTGGATGTACTGCAATCATCCCATGTCTCAGGATTAAGGCAGGGAGTGCAGAGTCTGATATAAACTCTGTCACTTCTTATTCAGGCAGAACAAAATTGTGAAAATTTAGACCTAATGCTGCATTGTGCAGTTTTATTAAACACTTCTAAAAGTCTAACAGTGGGGAAGAGTCCATGCTTTGTGTTTTGCCCATGCTCCGTATAATCAAGAACCAAAAAGACAAATGTGTTAACTAATAACACATGGGGATTTTCTTGCATGCTTGTCAATAATTCTGCACGTATATAATAAGAGAGAAGACATCAGTGGGCTAATGCAAAAGATAGGTAGCACATAAAAAAATGGTAAGACATAAATCATAATATCCAATATCAATTAATCAATTAAAAGTTAAGATGAACCAGAAATTATTAAAGAGAGTTCAGACAATTCAAGACTAGAATAAAAATCAGGAGGGCTATTTCACTTCTAAAGAGAACAGTAGTCTATGAAAGACATTTAGCTTCTACTGGACAGGTTGCTATTTTGCTTGGGACTTAGCATTAACATTCTAAACAGTATAGCGAGGCAGCTAGAGACAATTTGTAAGTCAGGTAGATAATTGAATAGCTATACACACCTATCTTAAGTGTTATCTAATGCTATGTAGATGTGTACAAGTCTGATCATCTCTGCATTTTCAGAGTAGAGTTAGCTGAATAGAGTTGGCTAGCTAACCTTAACATTTGTTAATCAAGTAGCTCATGGACAGGCTACATTAGATTTTAAATACTGGGGGTTACATTATGTATTTCTTTTTAATATGCACAGTGGGGGGAGATATATTTCCAATGAGACTATTCACATGAAGTTTTCACCAGACATCAGTATTAACTCAGGAAATCCAGAAATATAAAGAATTCACAACATTAAAGTCCATAAATAATGTTATGTGTAATAAAGTGGAATGGAAATAGTATTGAACACGCTAAGAAAAAAGCAGTTCTCCAAGGCAATGTATGGCAAGGAACCAGCTGAAATATATAAGTAATTATATACCCTATCTGTGAAAATTAATATCAGCTGGGTTAGTAAATTTATGGTCTATAAAAATTCAATTCAATTCAATTCAATT
>JAFFST010048850.1:0-10955 GCA_022414735.1 Noturus placidus | reverse complement strand
TACTAATGAGATCACATTCACACACCAATGGTAGCAGAGCTGCCAGCTTGCCATCGGGGGCAACTTAGGGTTCAGTGTCTTGCCCAAGGACACTTTGGCATGTGGAGTCACCCGGGCCGGGATTCAAACCACCAACCCCACGGTTAGTGGATTAGTGGATAACCCGCTCTACCAACTGAGCCACAGCCGCCCCAAATGAAATTTCAGGAATGAAAACCTGCACCCACACCGGCCCTTTCCGGATAAGATTGGACACCCCTGCCCTACAGTATGTGCCTAGCAAACCTCTTTGGCACATAACTTTGCCAGTAAGCTGAAGTTGAAGAATCATATTTTTCATGGTTGTTTAGTGGTGAGCAGTCTGCCTCACAGGGCTGGGGGTTCAAATCCCGCCTCCACCCCATGTGAGCAGAGCACGCATGCTCTCCCTATGCCTCTGTCTGTGCGCTCAAGCTTCCTGCCCTGAGTAGGATAAGCTGTATGGATGAATGGTTGTTTATCTTTGGTGAATACAGGCATAACACTTGTAAATTATTGTATGGAACAGTGGGTAGCATTGCCACCTCACATCTCCAGGGTCCCTGACTCGATCCGCATCTGTCTGTACGGAGTGTCACATGTTATCTCTGTGCTTCTTCCCACTGCCTAAAAACACCAGAATATTGGCTACACTAAATTGCCTCTAGGTGTGAATGTGTGTGTATAATGGCCTGCAGTGGACTGACATCCCATCATGCATGAGTTTGTCTGCCTTGCACCCAGTGATACTGGGATAGGCTCCAGATACAGCACAACTCAGTGTAAAGCAGTTACTGAAGCTGCATGAATGGGCATGGTGGCTTAGTGGTTAGCGTTTTTGCTTCACACCTCTAGGGTTGAATTGAACCCTCAACCACTGTGGCCCTGTGTGTGCGGTGTTTGCATGTTTGCCCCTTGCATCAGGGGTTTCCTCTGGGACCTCCGGTTTCCTTTCCTAGTCCAATGCATTGTAGGCTGATTCCAAATAGTGTATGAATGTGTGTGATTGTCCCATGCAATGGATTGGCACCTCATCCAGGGTGTCCCCTGCCATTTGTCCCCTGGTATAGGCTCCAGGGTCCACATGCCCCAGTAAGGATAAGTGGTACAGAAAATGGATGGATGAAGATGCATGAATGACTTATTGCTAAAATGTTGTTGTTTTGTTTTTTTTTTAAAGCCAGTAGTGGGTTTTTTAACATTTTTGGTAATTGCTTATACCTATGGCTTAATGAATCAACCCAGTTATCACAGTAATTGATAATGTTATGTCATTGCTTTATTTCAAGCTGTTGTTTTGTCAGGGTGATAAACTAATGTATGAGCTAAGCTAGCAAAGAATGTTCAGTAAAAGCTCTTAACATCCAGTATCTGCATGATTTTCGCCAGTGATGCTCAACAACAGGTCACTAGACAGTGATGATCAATGATTAGTCCATAAGCACTCTAGCTCATGCATTTCAGACATTCCTGGCCATCTCTCAGCTCTCAAAGCCACAAGCTTTTATGGCTCTATACCTCGGCTCTGCAAGCTGAAAAGGCAAAAACGTCTCAGAGAGGGAAACCTCCTATTCTCACATTCTAATTGTTTTTTACATCAATGCCACAAACACACACATCCATCAGCTACACCTGTGTAGTGTAGTCTTGTCCTGACCTAGCCAGCCCACTGATACACTTTTGTCTATTGTTATTGTATGTGCATTATTTTTATACGTTCTGGGCCACTTTAATAAGATCACCTGTACCCCTATTCATTAATGCCGTTATCCAGTCAGGCAGTTATGTCGTAGCAACACAGTGTATAATATCATACTGTTGTAGGTCAAGACCTTCAAATTAATGCTAACATCAAACATCAAAATGAGGAAAAATGTAGCCTTACTCAGCAACTTTATTTGTGGCAAGGATATTGTTCCAAAACAGGCTGGCTTGAGTATGGTGAGAAAAACAAAAATATATTCACTCATTTCTCCAGTAAGTCATTTAACCACTCTTTACACCAGTGGTGAGCAGAAAAGCATCTCAGAATGCACCTTGAGGTAAACTAAAACAACAGAAGACCACATCGGATTCCACTCCTGTCAGCCAAGAACAGGAATCTAAGGCTACATTGTGGACAGGTTCACCCAAACAGGACAGTTGCAGATAAACTTCATCTGTTCTTTTATCTTCATTCTGAATCCCCTTTCTGATATTTGATATGAACATTGATATGAACTGCAGCTCTTGACCTGTATCTGCATGGTTTTATGCAATGTCCTGCTGCCACATGGTTGGGTGATTGAATGAATGAATGAGCAGCAGGGGTACAGGTGTTCCTAATAAAATGGCTGGTAAGTGTATGTTTGCTTATGTGTCTGTTTGTATGTGCATGTGCAGACACAGAAAAAGGCAGCATCTGGGATCTGTGGGCATTGGACTGGATCCAACGGCGAGCAGAATGTATACGGTTCTGTCTGGGACGAGCCGTCACTCCTTCCGGTCAGCTTCCTGTATCGTCAGATATTGAGTATGAATTCGGGACTCGCAACGCTTACAATTTCCTGCAGCTTATCTACTACGAGGTAGATTAATGTGTCTTCAGTAAATAAACAAGCTCCCTACTGTGTAACCAATTATCCGCACATGTCTTCTAGACATCAGACATCATTATTTACACACTAGTAATTGAGGAGTAATAAGTCAAGGCGCCTTCTTTCTTTCTTTGCGCAGTTGGGTAAGCCGAAGAAGGCTGCTGCTGCCGCTCGCACATTCTTTACGGCCAACCCGAGTCACCTGGAGATGAGGAACAACATAGAGAAGTACAGACGTATGGCTGGTGTTACAGAGGATGACTTTCAGGACCGAGAGAGAGAACTGGAGAAACACTGGGTAAGGCAAAGGAGAGGACATGAGGGAAGCTGAGGTGAAAATATGCACACTTTTTTTTTTTTTGATAACAATTTTTATTGATTCTCATACACTTTTCAGAGTACAACAAGATATATCAATAGAGAATCAACATTTTTTTACCCTGATAACAGTTTACATATGATCAATTTACTTATGATTCATGTACATGTAATTACATATGATTCATTTTCATAAATCCATACAGAATGAAACTTTTAACCCCAGTAACACCCCCCACAAGATTTATATATGATTCATTTATATATGATTCATTTATATATAATTTTACATGTGGTTCATTTACACATGATTCATTTTCACACACCCCCACCCCGGCACATGATGGCAACACTAACTATTGCTGGTTGTATAAATACTATAAAACCCAACAACAGGCATAAGACTCAAGGGCAATATAACCTATGATCTTTAATACAACGGTGAGTCTCCTGTAAAAATACTATATCACAGTTTTTAAAAGTTTCAAATATATAAAATATATAAGAACAAAATATGCACACTTTGAGTGCTTGGGACAAGAAATATTTAGGAATGGAAATGTCCATCCAAAATCAACTACTACATATTACAGATTAATCAGAAATAGTCAGTCCCACCAGGCTTTAGCGATTTTGCGATCACAGAAATGAACGCAAAATCAAGCAAACGCCGCAATATTCGGTGGAGTTCTCGATTTTTCAAAATGAAAAATTTTTCAGATTTTCCGCAGATTCGGGCCAAGACGCGTCATGTGATGTCATCACAACGCACATTCAAATAAAAGCGGTTCAAGTGCGTCGAACACGAATACAGTTGGTCTCATTTACCAACAAACATCACTGTGAAAGACCGTGTAAAACAATTTTGTGTAACTGCAATTTCACCCAAAAAAAAATAAAACTCCACAGCAAAATCAAGTATTTTTTTCTGCAACAATCACAAAAAAAAACTCAGTAGGACATGGTCATAATTCTATACAACTAATGACATTCAGCCTGTGTTATCTGTATATACAGTATATTCTGCTCAAAATTATTCAGCATCTTTGCATATTACTTCAGAAGCTACACACCACCTCTGTACAGCTTGAATTACAAAATTGATTATGGCAAAGTTGACTCTCACAAACTTCACTGCATCTTGTTCTTGTCTTTCAAATTCATCCTCGGTCATCTTTTATTAATGGCAGAAGTTCATCCAACAATGAAATGTACATATTTACTCAGAATTTAGACAGTCATCCAAGTCATGTTATTTCCCCCAAGTCTCCTTTTCAGTTTTTCACTGCAGCTGTGATGCTATTGTAGAAAAGTAAGGGGCGTGTAGTATCATGCAGGCTGTATGCTTAAATCATTATCATCATGTCAAGCTAATGAATCATTTTCTGGGTCTGTGGTATCTGACTCTGTTAGTGACTTCATGTTAGTTATAAAATTGACAATATACATTATGTAGCATAGCTAAAAAATAATGAAACATGAATTACTTTTTAGCTCAAGAAATAGGTGCCACTCCGTCTAAACATCATACTCGGGTAGATGCATGACATTTAGGTTCCCATGTTTTTAAGGCAGAAATGTCTGTCAGAGGTGATTTGGATGATTATAAAAAAATATAGTTCAAGAAATATCAGCTTAATATGCTTATTTATATGCCTTGTAGCTTCAGTACAAAAGTAAGAAAAAAAATCAAACAGCAAACATTTTTTCACTGATTTATATCAGTTTTATTTTGGTCGACATTACTTTAATCATTTTTATGATTACTTTCTGCCACATTAGCCTCCAAATAACAGGGTCATCAATCTCCTTTCAATCTCCGTTCATTAGCTATTTAATTTCTTATATTTACCCTTTACTGACTGAGGCTCACTTCTACAAATGTCGAGAAATTTATCTCTCACACGTCATGCATCTTGTCCCTATGGGGAAACGCAGGAGTTCTATGATGCTGCCGTCACAGCTGAGAGCTCCTCTGACTGGGCCCGAGCGGTGGAGAGTTGGAAGGAGTGTGTGAACGAGACGCTGAAGCAGACAGATGAATGCAGAGCTCAGTGTGTGGTGACATCGCAGCGCCTCCCAGAAGAGACAGACAGCATGGAGGGAGCATATGAAAAAGCTGCAGGTGAGATGAAACGGAATAAATAAATCAAACAAATTAATGTATAGAAATAAATAAAGAGAAGTTTATACTCCACACAAAAACATCCATTTTATATTCTTATTGTGATTTTTTTTGTATGATTTTGTAAGTATATAATAGACTAGGAGTATTAAAACGGTTGCATTTTTTAATATATTCATTTTTAATATATCCGGTAGCCCTGACTCTCTCTCTACTGGCATGCAAACAAACATGCGTTGCTTTGGTGTCTACACGGCCTGGACGGATTTCTGCTCAGGAGGATTTCCTTCCAATGCAACTAGAGCATCTCCATATTGGCCAGTATAAAGGTCAGAGTTCACCACAGCGTTCCATCCAGATGACAGGACAACTATGACTCATAACTTGTTATACTCTATATGGCACCAAACTAGCTCCATAAAAGCTCTTTATACAACCGCGTTTTGGAACGCTCCATTCTGATTGGTCAGAAGATGTGGTTTGTTTGTTTTTTTCGAAATTTTCTCTAAGGTCGCCGTTCTGACACTAATTCCGTCTGCAAGGTGTGTATTAATGTGCTTGCTGTACTACATTCTCATTTCTGTAGTAACGACACAGAATTTTATAGCAGATTTTTCACATACATAAATGGATTCAAAACCATATGTAATTATTGATACAATGAAGCTTTCTGTAAGATTTATTTAATTTCTTTGGAAAGAGTCTCCAATTCCTTTAAGAACAGAGGGATTTCCAGATTCTCAGCAACATGACAAGCTGTTTTTTTTGTCTTATTAACTTTAAGCTGAGACTGGTGAAGGAATTAAGTGCCATGCTGCACAGTGACCGTTATAACTTGCATTTGAGTGTATCTGGTTATATTCTATTCCATTTTGCACATGCATATAGTCTCAACAGTTCTTGTTAGAGGTTGGCTGATAGTGGATTTTACAGATAACCGAGTCGGGCAGTACCTGCCGATAACCAGTTAATCAACCAATAGTTTTTAAAATTGATACTGAACACTTAAAGTAAAAATATTGCTGAACTTTATTACAAAAATAAACAGTACTGACTGCACCATGAAAATGCACTGTACCTTTTTAAATGAAATAAATATATAAATATTTCTATATTAATAAATTAATAACTTTTAAAGTAAATAAAATATATACATCCAAACTGAACCACAACGTAACACTCGAGATAACAAATAAATACTGACATCCAAGAGGATTCAAAAAATACTTTAAATAACACTACAAATTTTGCCAGTGTTTATTTGACCTCTAGAGTTCGCTCTCGTACTGCATAATGGCAGTAGACACTTTTCAGCCGGGAAAAAATATCGTTGTGGATTATCGGTGCCGATTGATAATAAAGTCTTAACATAACTTATCTCTTTTTTTGTTTTTAATTGTTAATGTTAGTGGTATAATTCAACACTTACATGCTGTTATTTGAAAATAATCAACACTAGGCCACCTCACACCACTCCAGTAATTATTTTCCGATAACAGCATGTCATGTTTTATTCCTTACATAATACAATGAAGCTATTGACCTTTCTGATAACACTAATGGATCATATAATTGGCTGTGTTAATGTGCACTCACTGGCTTTTCTCTGTTGTAATGGTAGCGGGGGACCTGAAGGGGGCAGTGCAGACACTGCGTTCTCTGCTGATGTTTTACCCAAATGACACCGAGTCACTCAGTAACCTGCAGCTCTACTTGGAGTCTCTGGAGGGAGACACTGAAGGACAGGCCACAGGCCCTTCACAGGTAGGACTGCTGCGCGATGATGATAATGCTAATAGTAAAAAATAAAGTGTTAAAACATGGCTTTTTTGGGGGGATGTGTGAGCCATCTCATGTGAACCAAGCTGATAAACTGTCTAAAACAATATGCAAATAAACATTTACTTCATAGAAGAAGCATGGACTATACATAATGTAAATACTTATAATTATGATTCATAATAATCATCATAAGAAGAATAATGTTATTAGCCTTTTTGTTCATCTCGAAGTGTTTTACACAAGCTCAAAATAATCTACAATTACTAATGTTTTAACTATACATCTATTAAATTTGCTACAAATCATGAATTGTCTATATAACAAGATATCCAAGATTTAAAAACACCTATAGAGCTTGTCTTCTCGAAAACTAGGAGAGCCAGTATAACATAGCAACCTTCTCTTTATAGGAAATTTCCAACTACATCAGCAGAGCTCTTGCAGAAAAGAAATTGCTTTACTTTGGAGTGGAAAATCTCGATTTCAAATTCTTCGACCCGGTAAAACACACCTCTAAGTTTTCCTTGTGTTTTTTTTTCCCACTTAGTCATTAAACAAGGTTTTCCACTCTGTCTCTGGCAGGATCTGTGGACGCCGGAGAACATCATTCCCGATTCACTGAGGGAGAGCTGGAAGTGAGAGTGATAGACACAAACACAGAAATGTCAAACACAGGATGACAGGGAGCACCTAACGTCTCACTTTTTCATTTTCAGAGCAGAGAGAGAACAGCTTAATGAGAAATTAAAGGAAGGAGAGAAGATGTTAGAGGTGGACGACAGTGGATTCTATGCTGGTGAGTATAAAGAACCTGAATTTGTTAAACATGTGTGCTGCTGTCATCTAAATCTCATCCCACTCTCTTTCCCTTTGTCTTTGTCTTAGGAGGTCCAGTTCCTCTGGTTGGTGTGACCATTACAATGGATGACAAGGCCCTGAACGGAACCAATCGTGTTGTATTGGATGGTGTTTTGTCGCAGTCTGAATGTGACACTGTGACGCAGCTGGCAAATGTAAGCCAATGAAGCTGTATAACTAATAACTGTGCTTTTCTCGCAGTGCTGTTAACTGCATCGATAACAGTATATCTAGGTCAGTGTTGCTGATTTCTTTTCCTTCACCACAACCATTGTCTGGGGAGTCCCTCAAGGATCACCACTACATCCTGTACTCTTTTCTTTATATTTGCTTAGTAACAATCTCACTGAAGTGTCACAATGAATGTCTTCGGAAAATGAAGTTAAATGCAATCCAGCATGTCACAGAATGTTAAACTTTGTCTTGAATCTTTTTTTCAATTAAATTTGCTATCAAGAGCAGCTTGAGCCATCCCTGAGCATTTTCAGTAATCAAGCTATACCGATCAGCAATACTAGTAAAACCACCTCCCTAATATTGTTTAGGTCCCCTTTGTGCCACTAAAACAGCTCTGACCCATCGAGGTACGGACTCCATAAGACCTCTGAAGGTGTGCTGTGGTGTCTGGCACCAAGACGTTAGCAGCAGATCTTTTATGTCCTGTAAGTTGAGAGGTGGGGTCTCAATGGATCGGACTTGTTTGCTGAGCACATCCCACATACGCTCAGTCAGATTGCGATCTGGGGAATTTGGAGGCCAAGTCAACACCTTAAACTCTTTGTCATGTTCCTCAACTCATTCCTGAACAATTTTTGCAGTGTGTCAGGTCACATTATCCTGCTGAAAGAGGCCACTGATATTAGAGAATACCATTGCCATGAAGGGATGAACTTGGTCTGCAACAATGTTTAGGAATGTGGTATGGATCAAAGTAACATCCACATGAATGTTTCCCAGCAGAACATTGCCCAGAGCATCATACCACCTTCATCAGCTTTCCCTCTTCCGATAGTTCATCCTGGTGACATCTGTTCCCCAGGTAGGCGACACACGCACTCAACCATCCACATGATGTAAAAGAAAAGTGATTCATTAGGCCAGGTTACCTTCTTTCATTGCTCCATGGTCCAGTTCTGATGTTCACCTGGCTATTGTAGGCACTTTCGGTGGTAGACAGGGGTCAGCATGGGCACTCTGAACGTTCAGCAGCTACACATCCCCATACACAACAAGCTGTAATGCACTGTGTTCTGACACCTTTCTATCATAGTCAGCATTAACCTTTTCAGCAATCTGTGCTACAGTGATTCTTCTATGGTATCGGACCAGACGGGCTAACCTTCACTCCCCATGCACATCAGTGTGTCTTGGGCGTCCATGACCATGTCGCAGTTGTCCTTACTTGGACCACTTTTGGTAGGTACTAACCACTGTATACCGGGAACACCCCAGAAGACCTGGCGTTTTGGAGATGCTCTGACCCAGTCATCTAGCCATCACAACTTGGCCCTTGTCAAAGTCGCTCAGATCCTTATGCTTGCCCATTTTTATTGCTTCCAACACATCAACTCTGAAAACTGACTGTTTACTTGCTGCCTAATATATCACACCCGTTCACAGGTGTCACTGTAAAAAAATAATCAATGTTATTCACTTCACCTGTCAGTAGTATTAATGTTATGTCTGGTCAATGTATTTTTTCTCATAACTTGCAGTAAGTTATACATGTATCCAGGTTGATTTATTAAGATTACGAAAACGTAAACGAAAACCAGAGTGGACCATCACTCTGGTTTTAGCCT
Source organism: Noturus placidus (assembly GCA_022414735.1). Lineage (NCBI taxonomy): Eukaryota > Metazoa > Chordata > Actinopteri > Siluriformes > Ictaluridae > Noturus > Noturus placidus. The sequence continues at coordinate 1,476 of JAFFST010048850.1, read as the reverse complement.
CTGCTAACTAACTTCCTGTCTATTACAGGAGCTAGTGAAGGTCTTTAAAAACACTAGTATAACCCTTTGCATACATGTTCAGACTGTTTTCAGCTCCAAAGGTCCTGACTCAATGCCAGTTGTGCTTTTGCAGTAATTTTATATATTATCTTATGACCTTGTTAAATGGATGCCTGCTCAACGTGTCTGTTCTTATGTATTTCAATGCTATTATTAATGAGGTTGCAATTTTTCTTTATTGCTTTTAAATACACACTATAAATAAAACTTACTTACATACTTACTAAGGGTATCAGCAGGGTCTTACCTCACATCCTGTTGCATTGCCACAGATTGCTGCGTCATTCGGTGATGGTTACAAGGAGCGGCGTTCTCCACACACACCTCATGAGAAATTCGAGGGCCTGACTGTCTTAAGAGCCTTTAAGGTAAAGTAAACGAATTACATGTTCACCAAATAGCATCAGATATGCCTTTATAACCCTTAAGAGTTCTAAAGGCACATCTTTGTCTTTCAGTTGGCACAGGATGGAATGTTGAACCAATCAGACACCAAGCTGTTACATGAAATAGGCGAGAGAGCTCGAATCCTAATTCACTCCTATTTCAGGAGCCATTCGGCTCTCTATTTCTCCTTCACACACCTTGTTTGCCGCTCCGCAATTCCAGGTAAACAAACACTCCAATGCAATCACAGAGGTCACTCACAGACATAGACACATTTCAGAGGATTGATTGGAGTATACGTGTGTATCTGTGTGTGTAGGGCATCAGGAAGGACGGTTGGATCTGTCTCACCCTGTCCATGTGGATAACTGTATACTGGAGCCAGAGACCAGGCAGTGTTGGAGAGAAGCACCTGCATTCACACACAGAGACTTGAGGTACATACGGTACACACTTCCAGTTAATATACTGTACACCAATTTATTTGCACAAAACAGCAGATGTAACACGTGTGTGTAAAATGTTTTTCCAGTGCCATTCTCTACCTGAACGATGATTTTGACGGAGGAGAGCTCTTTTTCACAGATAGAGATGCCAAAACAATCACAGTAAGACTTCTCTTATCTCTGAATATGGGCTAACTTTGCACCAGATTTCCAAACTTTTTCCAAAATCCTTTTCCAAATGGACCTGAGAGTAATAAGATGAAATAAATAAGTGTTTAAAGTAAATGTAGTAATAATAATAATAAACTTTATTTTGATATAGCGTCTTTAAAGCAGCTTCTCAAGGCACTTTACACAATAAGAATATATCAAGAAAAAAAAACAGAGAAAAACACAATACGTACTAAAACATAAATACAGACTTGAATGCAAACTGGTTAAAACCAGTAAGAAAAAGCTAACCTAAAAAAGATAAAATTTTTAGGTTAGATTTAAAAACACTTTAATTCTGTGCATCTCTTAAGGCAAGGCACATTTATTTGTATAGCACATTTTCAACAACAGGGTAATTCAAAGTGCTTTA
>JAFFST010048849.1:71043-87198 GCA_022414735.1 Noturus placidus | reverse complement strand
CTGGATTTTTTTATATTTTTTAAAAAATATCATTATTATTACTTATATTATTATTCGTATTATTCGTATTATTATTATTATTATTATTATTATTATTATTATTATTATTATTATTGCTTCTTCATAAACATTTTGCAAGTTATAATAAATGTCTAGTTTATTTCCTGAGAGTTCATCCTCTCTGTCACACAAAGGAGACTTTGAGCAAACTTTCCGTGACTGCTCCAAGCTAATGTAAACACCAGCACTAGTTCATGTTTAAATAGCTTTAGCTTAGCGTATGTATATGTAGGTTAAATACCACACTTGGATACACACACTATTATTAAATACTCATAACACACCAGTGACTTCTTGGAAAAAGCAGCTTGTTTCAGTTTGAGATCCATTCCAAAGTGTTCTTATGGTCTTATTCATTGTGGTAGAGGTACTGTGAGTTACTGTGCATTAAGTTAGCTGTGTTTCTCAGCTACATGAAGTTTAGCGGCACCCTGAAAATTATTCCGTCAATCCCCATCACAGTTTACCTAATGTTATCTAGAATGTTAGTAATTCAGCTAACGGTTTAACATCCATTTTTTTTTTTTTTGATGTTCAAACACCTATTTGATTTAACATCAAATAGGTTTTACACACTGCTGTGTTTAGGCAGCTAGCTATGTTAGGTAATATTGATGAGCTAACATGTAATTAAAACCAGATGTTTATGAATCATATAGCTGAAGAAATGACATCACATGATCAAGCTGGTGACTGGTTGGTAACTTTAACCAGAGCTCTGCCCTTGCTAGCACCTGATTGTATTACTCATTAAAATACTTTACATAATGTTATCTAGCTTGCTAGTAACGTCAGCTACTGGCTAAGCAGTGCTGTACTTTAAAAAATCCCTTCCTCGGTTCCCCAGGGAGTGTTAACATGAGCTAGCTTACACATATCAGTGTGACAGTAATGCTAACTAGCAGGGCATCATCAATTCTGTAGAGCTGACAGCTAAAGAAAAAAGTGCACACTTTGCATCCATGTCCATATTTTGTTCCAAGTGTGTCAATAATTCCAAGTTATTTATCTATTTTGAACCTGTCTGTCAAGCTCTGTGGCATTTTACTTTGCTCTCAGCTTTGAGCCTGTTTGTTTTCTGGAGTATGAAATCTAGTTAGCAACAGTGTGTTAGCCACATCTACTGTCCCAAAATCAAGCTAAAAAATACTGCCCTTAATTTTGTGTGTGTGTGTGATTCTGATTTGAATGTCTAATCACAATCGCTAATTACATCCTCTATAATTAGCATTTCATGCTAGCAAAGAGATAAAGTAATGTTTTAGCATTTGTTACTGTAGATGGGTACATTTTAGCAGCACTGTGAATTTTGTCCTGGTTTCTCTGATAAAAAATAAATAAATAAATAAATAAATAAATAAATAAATATTCAACATCATGGATTTACAGCCTGGCTGCGGAAAATAAACATTGTTTTGCACTTTGCTTGTCAGAAAACCTCATCCGATATACATCCATGTGCCGGTGCGTCATATTACTTATTCAAGTCTACAAAAAAATGGAGATGAGCAGGTTAGGAGCCCCCCTTGTGTCAGGTAAGAAAAAAAAATAAAATACAGCCATGTGTAATCCGTACCCTCGGTTTTGCAATCCGTACACTTGGTTTACCTTGTAAACCACACACACTGCATTAAAGTTGGGTTTATATTGGACATTCGCTGTACATTTGAGCTTCTCTCTTCTATTTCTTAAGAAAAAACACACAAAAAGGACATTATAATAAGGTCTTAATAATGTGTATTGAGTGGACATAAAATCAATACAACTGAATATATGTTTTTATTTTCTCCCACGGAAGTGCAGGTCATCAGTGCCTATAGCAATGGAGTCAATAAGGGTAAAAAGTCTAAAAAGTGCATGAGCTGGGCAACTGTATAAGATTCTACTAAGTTTATAGTTGTCTGCTTAACAGTATTTCTAACTTATTGCATTGTTAGGATACAGTATGGATAACGAATTTGTTATAGCATATATAATATTAATGATATACCTTTATATTACACATATAAAATTATTCTGCCATATAAAAATCTTATACAGTTGCCCAAGTCATGCACTTTTTAGACGGTCCCTTACTGACTCCATTACAATAAGGCGCTGATGACCTGCGTTTCCCAAAGCCCGCTTCCGCGGCCTTTAACGGGAGAAAATTTTTAAATATATTCAGTTGTATTGGTTCTATGTCCACACATTATTAAGACAATACACATATGTCCTTTTTGTGTGTTTATTTCTAGAGAAATAGAAGAGAGAAGCTCGAATGTACATCGAATGTCCAATATAAACCCAATTTTAACGCGGTGTGAGCGGTTTACAAAAGCGAGGGTACGGATTACAAAACCGAGGGTATGGATTACCAAACCGAGGTTACGGATTACATAACCGAGGGTACGGATTACAAAACCGAGGGTACGGATTACCAAACCGAGGGTACGGTTTACAAAACCGAGGGTACGGATTACAAAACCGAGGGTACGGATTACCAAACCGAGGGTACGGATTACAAAACTGAGAGCACGGATTCCAAAACCGAGGGTACGGATTACAAAACCGAGAGTACGGATTACAAAGCCGAGGGTACGGATTACAAAACCGAGAGTACGGATTACAAAACCGAGGGTACGGATTACCAAACCGAGGGTACGGATTACCAAACCGAGGGTACAGATTACCAAATCGAGGGTACGGATTACAAAACCGAGGGTACGGATTACAAAACCGAGAGCACGGATTACATAACCGAGGGTACGGATTACAAAACCGAGGGTACGGATTACAAAACCGAGGGTACAGATTACCAAACCGAGGGTATGGATTACAAAACCGAGGGTACGGATTACAAAACAGAGGGTACGGTTTTTCTTACCTGACACTAGGGTATGCAAAACTGCTAAATGCTACTCTCTATTTTTCACCAAGCATTAGTGTGTGTGTGTAGAAATGTAGTTTTTCCAACAAAAAAATCTCAGTTCTAACTAAATGATGTGTGAAAACAGTGAAATTTGAATTCTTAATCCACTTTTAAAAAAATAATAAAAATGGGGGTAGTTGCTGTATGGCAACAATGTGCATTCGTCATATAGTCAAAAATAACACAAATACCATGTGACTGTAGAAAAGGAAGTGCAAACAGCATGTCCTGGTCATGTGACATGGAATTTTATTTATGTCAAAGTTTAATTGCCTAAAAAAAAAAAAACTGGAGATAAATTAATTGTTGACATATGGCAACACATGCAGTAAAGGGTTAACATTAAAAGTTAACTTTAAAAGCGAGAAAACGTTTCTGGATTATTTAGGGTAAACTATGGACAGCATGTCACTGGCACGCTTGCAGATCTTGAAACATAAGGTGCTGAACTTGCCAGGAAAATACAAATTATATACATTTTTTTTTGTTATATAACCTGTTTTATTGAATTTGCATCAAAAAATCTTGTAGTTAAGCTGGTGAACTCTTTTTTTAAATATTATTCTATATTTCAATACAGCAACGTATCTCCTTTAAATGCATATCTAAAGTATAGCAATTGAAGATATATAAAAGAAAACCCGGTTCTAGCATGATGTCAATGCTAAATTTTACTGTACACTATACTGTTGCCTTTATTTACATCCATCATTGCAACATCGAAAGGCACACATACATAGAAAACGTCCGTTATGTACAAATATATACAGAATAAATAAACTCTGATCTACATCAGTACAAAATAAAGCTATGGTGGTCTTACATACAGTGAATCCTTTCAAACCAACCTGCATAATTATTTATCACGCTGAGACAAAAGAGTTCACCATATTATGTAGAGTAATGAAAATCAAAAGGAAAAAAAAATAAAAAAATCTGTATACATCAAGCTCGTACTCACCAGTAGACACACTTGATTGTCAAGTGCCATCTCTTAAATGGCATTTTGAGTAGTGCAATTCTTTTTTTTTTTTTTTTGTCTGTAAAATTATGACCTGCAGTAAATGCTGGGATCGTGATTGTGATGACATGCAACAGATAAAAATGTTATGGATAGAAACTTTTTTTGTTGCCCAAATAAATGTCAGAAATAAATACGACTTTATGGAAAATGCACAGAAGACATATTAAAAAAAGACAAAAAACTGACAATTTATCATGTACACCTTCTGCATAGGTCACCTGTTCCTCTGCACAAAGAATTGGCACCACTCTAGCCAAGAAAAGAACCAACATTTCAACATGCTGATGGTATGAGGAGTTACCCTACAGCAGTGTATAATAAGAAACAGTCCACCAAACAAAAGCCCTCCAGCTGCCAATTAGAAACTAACTTGAGAACCATTAACACCCACTGCATGGAAGACAAAGAGATTTAGACTTTAAGTGCACTTTTCCACCAAAAATGACAGCACGGCTTGGTAACAAAGTGCCTATATGTATCCTGATGTTCCCCATCACAAAGATTTTTGAACCATCACTGGGTTTTACTAATTTTAGCTCCACCCACATGTCCTGACCTGGCTCACATGGTAACAGGGCAAGTAAGAGGGGTAAGGACATTTTACCCCTCAGGTATGGCTGGTACATATATGGCTGGAAAATCCTGGGTAAACGCACCCCAACTGAACAGCCTTAAGACATATTTGGCTCCATACAAGAGATCCCAATTAGGAGGCTGACAACCCTTAATTATCAAATGAGCCTATACAGAACCCATACAGAAGGTCTGAAAAACCTTGTTTTAAGAGTGTACCAAGTACCAAAATAGCTAAAGCTATTTGTTAAGCACCAAGTAGGTTCAAGGTATTAAAAAGAAAAATAATGGACAATAATTTGTAATAATACTTGGAATCCTTTCTGCTTTGTTGTAGGGTTCTACATGGAACCATTAATGGTTCCCCACGAGGGACAACCAAATAACCTTTAAATGTGTGGCGGGTACAGCCAATGGTAAACTTGTTCATTTAAAGTGCTTTGCCATTGGCTGTACATGCTGTACCCATGCACAATTTTGTTATCTCTCTTGCTTGCTCAGATAGCATGTGAGTCATGTTGGGACATGGTACAGAGCTAGAAGCAGTTGTGAATACTGATAGGTCCAATCAGAACCACATTCGCCCTGGTTAACGTCTCCATGTAGTGTAATGCCTCTACTCTGTTTCTGGAGTAATGGTATGATTCAACATAGGATCTTTAATGGTTCCCTCCAAAGGAGGAACTGAAAAACCTGACTGAAAGTGGCTGCACTTGACAAATGGCACATGATATGTATGGCAAATTGTCAAGACTCAACAGAATGTCCTCATTTGACATTAAATTATGAAAAGTAGGTCAAGGTTTCTCTTCAGTAATGCACACTCCACTGTGTTCCCCTAAATTACCACCTTCACAAAAATCAGCAGCTGCACTTCATGACTGCTTAAAATTCATCAAGGCACTTAGGGTATTAACTCTCGAAGCAGGTCTGATATTAAAGTGTTACATTGTGCTGCATCTCAGTTAAAAGTTGTCTGATGTTCAAGTACCTCCAAGTAATCCGGTTCGGCGTGTAGATTAGCTTTCAGTTCAAAATACTCATTTTTAGTCTGCTCCACCATAACCTTCCTTGGCCTGGTGTACACAAGGGTCTCCATCAGTTTGAGTTCTTGATGTTGCCTGGGGACTTGTACATCCTGTAGCTGCGAAATGTTTTTCCTGAGATATTCTGTGATGCTAATTTGTTGGAGATCACGTTCCCGCTCCAGGATGTTTTTGTACAAAGATCCCTTGTCACCCAACGAAACAAAATCAGAAGGATACTCATGGGACACCATCTTGTACTTCATTGACCCTGTAAGAGGGGAGCCATTCTCCTTATCCATGATGCTGTGGCGAAGCCGATTTGGTTTCTCTGTGTCGTAATCCTCTGTGTCATATTCTTTGTGCTGTGAACAATAGCTGGGGTTCCTGCAAACCTGAATGATGGGACTTCGGGAAGGTTCGTCATACATGTTTGTGTCATGCCTCTCAGCCAAGTGATGAGTTGTTTTCTGTCCATACATGCTGTAATGCAAGTGGATTGGGCTGTTTTCACGAGGCTGTTCCTCAGCTTGCTTTTTCTTTGAATGCCTGCGCCGGCGGTGCAAGACGAAGACGATGATCCCAGCAGAGCAGAAGATGATGGTAAGGAAGAGAATAAGAAGGCAGAGGATGAGGACAGAAAGAGGAACTGAATCTGTTAGGGATCGGAAGAAGCTGTGTATGCCTCCTTCTGGTGCTACTGTTGTTACAACCCCCAATTCACTTGATGGCAGGATGTTATGGGTGACCAAACCAGGGCAAAGAACATCATGCTTAAGGTTCCTGACCTCAGCATTCACCACCTTTTTGGGACTGTGGCACATGATGGAGCCCACCACTGTATTCTTTCTCAACTTCTCCAACCATTGCTTCATGCTGACCAGATCACATGTGCAGTCCCAAGGATTGTCCTCAAGGTAAATCTGTTCCAGGAAATCAAGCTGCTCCAACACATTGCTGACCTGCAGGAGCATGAATAGATTGTTTCGCAAATTCAACTTGGTCAACGGCACATTTCTAAATATCTGTGCTGGTAGAGCACTGAGCTGGTTGTTGTTTAAGAATAGGAGCTTTAGGTTTGTCAACGGGTTGAATGATCCTGCCTCAACCTCCCTAATTGCATTATATTCCAAGTACAAGTATTCCAGATTGTGGAGGCCCACAAACATAGTTGCAGTAATCTTCTCTATCCTGTTACCATTTAGGTACAACTTTTTAAGATTGCTCAAACTCAGGAAAGTTTCATTATCTATATAGTTTATTTGGTTGTTCGCCAGATTCAGCAATTCCAAACTGTCATATGTGACAAAATCATATTTTAGAAGTCTCTCTATCATGTTTCCAGTTAAAACAAGCTTACTTGGGCTTTGGTGAAAAATTCCAAGATCTGATATCCTCTGTATGCCTCGATCCTCACAGTGAATGAGGAACCCAGCACTGGAATGGTTATGACAAGAACACTGTGATGCACAGGGTGTTTTTGGGACATGAGAAGGTGCGGGGATCTTTGCATCGTTTCTTGGGTCTGGTATTTGGACCACCTTTGTGGAAGGGGTGACCACCATGTCCAGAGACTTGGACGGTTCCTCAAAGTTTATATCCGCATGAGATGGGCACAATACATCCCGTTTCACTTTGGCCAGAGGGATACCCTTGAGCTGCTGGGGACTGCTACAAACCACTTCCCCAATGGCCGACTGTGCTCGCATGTTCTCGATCCAGATCTTCAAGTGAAGGTTCTGGCAGTCACAGACCCAGTCGTTGTCTTCTAGCAGAAGCTCAATTATGCGCCCAATGTGCTCCAGAAAGCCCACGTAAGGGAGAGTCTGCAGATTGTTTCCACGTAGATCCAAATGAGTCAGAGGCACGAATCGGAATATGTTGTTGGGAAGGAACTCAATGGAGTTGTCGTTGAGGATAAGAACTTTGAGACGGACAAGTTTACTGAAAGCCCCAGGTTCCACAACTCGGATAAAGTTCGTGTCCGCCTGGAGATATTCCAAATTTACCAAGCCATGAAAAGTATCCTCCTTTAACATCACCAGGAAATTACTGTTGATATGCAACTTCTTCAAGGAGCCTAGTGCACCAAAAACTCCAGGCACCAGCTCTTGTATGCTGTTACTGCCAAGATGCAATGTGACTGCATTCCTGAAAGCCTCCATGTCCTCTGGAAGCAGCTCCACAATATCGTTTTTGTAAAGATTCAGATGGAAAGGTCTATCTGAAGGTACCTGGACTTCAGAGATCCTGTTTATGTTCCTCTCCTCGCAGTTTATGTGCAACACTCCATCTTTCTCCTCACAGGTACACAACATTTCACAAGCTCCTCCAAATGATACCTTAGGGCTCTCATCCTCCTGAAAACTAGCACAAGCTAAAAAGGAACAAAGGAACACAATCCTGGCCAGCATTGTCTCTCTTGGGTGTCTGCAAACACAAGGAAAAGGAGAAAATAAGGAATTAGTTACCAGAACATAAGAAAACTAAAGAAATACAAAAACTAAAGAAAAAGTAACATTCAGGTGAGAAAATATTTCAAAGCATTAATTAGGCCACAATTATTGAAAGCTGTTATATGCATGGTTGTATTGAAAGTCTGAGGGTATACACACACACACACACACACACACACACACACACACACACACACACACACACACACAAAATCCAATTCCAAAAAATTTTGGATGCTGTGTAAAATGTAACTAAAAACATAATTTAATTATTTGTAAATCTCATAAACCCATATGTTATTTATATATAGAACATAGAAAATATATCAAATGTTTAAACTGAAGAAATTTGATGGCCACAACACAACTCAAAAAAGTTAGAACAGGGAAACAGAAGGCTGAAAAAGTAATTGTTACTAAAAAGAAACAGATGGCGGTTAATTTGGAACAGGTCAGTAACATGATTGGGTATAAAAAGAGGATCTTAGAGAGGCGGAGTCTTTCAGAAGTAAAGACGGGCAGAGGTTCACCAATCTGCAAAAAACTGCATCAACAATTTGTGGAACAATTTCAGTATAAAGTTCCTCAATGTATAATTGCGAAGACTTTGGATATCTCATCATCTACAGTACATAATATCATCAAAAGTTTCAGAGAATCTGGAGAAATCTCTATATGCAAGGGATAAGGGTGAAAATCAATACTGCACTCCATATGTGAACATGATCCAGTATAAAGCTCATTTAAAATGGACTGAGGCAAAGTGGAAAACTGGTCTGTGGTCAGGCGAATCGAAATTTGAAATTATTTTTGGAAACCATGGACACCGTGTCCTCTAAACTAAAGAGCACTACAGAGGGGACGAACCATCCGGCTTTTTATCAGCTCGCAGTTCAAAAGCCTGCATCTCTGACGGTATGGGGGTGCATTAGTGCCTATGGAATGGGCAGCTTGCACATCTTTAAAGGCCATCAATGCTGAAAGGTATATACACATGTTTTAGAGCAACATCTGCTTCCATCCAGATTCCATCCCATCTTTATTTCTGAGAGACTCCGCTTCTCTAAGATCCTCTTTTTATACACAATCATGTTACTGACCTGTTGCTAATTAACCTAATTAGTTGAAAAATGTTCCTCCAGCTGTTTCTTTTTAGTAACACTTACTTCTCCAGCTTGTTGTTGCCCCAGTCCCGACTTTTTTGCGACGTGTTGCGGCCATCAAATTCAAATTACCTTATTTTTCCTAAAAATTGTACATTTCCTCAGTTGAAACACATTTTAGGTTTTTGATGTTCTATCATGAATAACAAAAGGGTTTATGAGATTCGCAAATAATTGTATTCTGTTTTTATTTACATTTCACACAGCATCCTAACTGTTTTGGAATTGGATTTGTATCTGTAACATTTAATTCAAACTCTTGTGCCGTCAGTTTCTCACCTGCTTATAATCACACATCTCTGCAACTCACATAATCCTTCCTAGCAATATGTAACTTCTAAAAAAATGTGTTTTTTTATGATGCCACAGACTCGAGCTTTGTTTAGCTTTTCAGGATCTCGCTGGAAGCAATTCACTGGATCTCACTGGAATAAACCAAAGCTTCCGGAAAATTAAAGTTACAGCCTTGCCTCTGACTGTTACAAAGTGCTGACACCAGAGGCTCCTTCCAGAAATTTAACAGTTATTTAACATCTCCTTACAGTTAAACCTCACTATATCAATGATTACACACATTTTTAATCGGTTTAGGTGATTCTTCTGCCATACGGGTCCCTGAGAATGAGCTGTAACTATGGAAACGCCGAAGTGTTAGTATGATTGCATTAATATAAAAACCTGTTATTTTGTAGCTGCCCCAGTTATAAAAAAAAATAAAAAAGGTACGAAAAAATAACTCCGCCCCTTAACCTTCACACTAACCTCCTTAACACTAACCTTAACCTTCATAACCCTTAAAAAATTTACAATTAGGTTAAGTTTGAAAAATGTTTAAGGTTAATATAATTTAGTCAAATTAATGGTGTCGAAAAGTACAATTTTGGCTCTTGTGTTTTTTGGTTAATTAATAAAAATTTTTGGTATTTTTTTTAATTATGTTTTTTTACCATACTGCCCAAAATAAAAGATAATGTTGATGTTTTTACTACCCCTACACTATCCTCACCCCACCTTCCAATGACAATCCAGACTTTGTTAGCACTCTATAAAGTTTTGTCGTTTTTCTTCGACTGTTAAAGCCATCACTAAGAGAGGGAAAGAAGGAAAAAGAGGGGAATAAAAACAGAGAAAAGCAGAATGAAATCTTAAATAGAAAATAGACTAGAAATTGAGAGAAAAAGCAATAAAAGAATAGTATAAATATGTGCATATCTATTTGTTTTAATGACTCCATTTTGTAATGTATCCGGTCTGGAATCTGGATAATAATCTTTTTAATTAATTATTCCTTGGCTGGCCGACCTTCAGCGCTGGTTAAGTATTCACGGCGCATGCTTTGATAGCTTGTCCTGCGAGGTTGCTTACAGTGTCCTAGTACTGTTCCCGCAGTGAGACACGCATCCACTCATTTTTCATCAGGTGTAATGCAATTTTGAGCTGACGTTACGAGGCAGCGGCGGCACATCTGTTTGACAGCGACGCTACAGACAATCGATTTCCCTGCTGAAATCAAACAGTGGCAGGAAAAATACCCAGGCCGTGGGCGCTGACGAAACGAAGCGCAAGGAAGAGATGAAACGATCAAACAGCGCTCGTTTATTCCCACTCTAGGAAATGGGCACGCACGGGGCGCACAAAATGAAATTAAAACAACACACAAGCGGAAAAGCCTGATGCCCCATTAGGACTCGCTGAAGCTGAGATTTCAGTCGCCCACGCGTGCTAAATAATGAGGCACTAAGAAAAGCAGCCAGTTGTGTTTCTTGTAAATCCTGGCGTCAATCAGGATGGTGCTGGAAAAACCCAGTTTACTCCAAGCACATGTCATGTTTTTGTAGCACTGATGAATTAGCATTTAATTCATCCGCAGTTTTGTATGAAATGGCAACGGATCAAGAGGTGTTTAACATGCAATCATAAATCATACACAGCAGATCATTATCGTAAATTTAGCCAAACAAATATCACTCGGGATGGTTCATTGTTTTTTCTTTCCAGTTGTTAATCGTGACTTTTGGAATATTCAGCATTATGCAAATGAGCACACTAAAAAAAAAAAAAAATAAAATAAAAATAAAAAATTGTTATTTTTCTTCTCCCTTCTAATCTGAGAGGTTCAAGAGAAATTTTTTTTTTTTTTTTTTTTTTTTGCTGTTGCTGTTCCATGACACAGAGTACAACAGAATTTCTCACATTAATATGGGCGGCTGTGGCTCAGTCGGTAGAGCGGGTTGTCCATTAATCCATTAATCGTGGGGTTGGCGGTTCGAATCCCGGCCCGGGTGATCCCATGCCGAAGTGTCCTTGGGCAAGACACTGAACCCTAAGTTGCCCCCGATGGCAAGCTAGCACCTTGCATGCAGCTCTGCTACCATTGGTGTGTGAATGTGTCTCATTTGTGAGTCGCTTTGGATAAAAGCGTCTGCTAAATGAATAAATATAAATATAATATATAAATATAATACACTCAAGATCTTTAACCTGGTGGCTCTTTAATTACATTGAAACACAGAAGCCATACCTTCTTATATCATACAGTATGTATAATAAATATGTAAATGAGTCAATGTTTTACATTATTTTAAATAAAAATGGGTATTTATTTTTTTAAATCCACATTAAGTAAAACAAAAAAAACAAAAAAACAACAAAAAAAAAAAAATGTTTATGTGTCCTGTTCTGTCATTGGCTATCTTGTCTCTGTGTCTCTCTTAAATAAAACTCCACTTGCATCCGTCCATATCTCCTTCCGTCACGACTCGTGACATGTTTGTTTTATTTCTATACTTTCTTTTTAGTCCATTTATTGGAGAAAAAAACTGCATTTTTTTTTACAATGTTCAAAATTAATTTTAAATATTTAAAAATCCATCTTAGCTCAAAAAAATGGAAAAAATATATGTACTTTACTACACAAAATAGATAATGCATAATTTACTATAACCGTTTGAAATGTAATGGTTTATATAATTTAAATACTTTCATCTAAAAAAAAAAAAAAAAGCAGCAATTTGGGATGACAAGCCCTCAGGGATATTATGAGAATATCTCTCGAAGTCTCTCTGTGTTTTGTGTATCGTGGCTGAATTTCAGGAGATGGTGTAATGGGCTGTTATTTTTGTAAGTGACTTATTAGCGTTTGTCGCAAACCACAGCAACCTGAATGCTCAGGGAGAACACAATGTGTCCCGTTTAATGCCAATGAATAGCTGTTTATTTAGATTTAAGTGGAATAAACTGTCTAATATTTACACTTTATTTGCAGCTAAATGACCCCTCCTCATGAAATATGTAAGCTGTTAGCGACTAGTGGCTTTGCAGCACCACAGAAATATATCATTTGCCTGCCTACTTGAAATTTGCTAAACTTAAATAAAATGCCTGAGGTGATGACTATTTGTGATACATTATACAGTTTGATCATTACACTATTTAGCCTCATGATTTAACCATATGCTAGCTAGCTTGCTACTGAATTTGGGCACACACACACGCACAAAATAAATAGCTAGTGCGTTTTCGAATTTGGTTAGCTACTTACCAGAGAGATAATATGAATTCTAGCTAGGCTAAGTAGTTATTAGTTATATGGGCTAACATTAGCTCAGACTGCAATTGGCTAGTGGGCAGACTGAATGCTAATCCACCTGATATGCTAATTGTTTGGATTTATATGCTAATAACCATCTGGTTTGCGATATTAGCCTGTTAAGAAAACATGTCCTGGCTAATTAACTGCATTTACCAACGTTTTAAAGTATTTTTTTTTTTCCTCTATAATGCTCTGCGCTGTTCTCAATGTAATTTGACAAAATTATACGTAGCTTGGGTTTAAGAACATTTTGCACACTTGGATGCTAATCAGATTAGCTGTAATTATTTCACAGACATCGGTTATTAGATTAACGGGATAGAATTGAATGTGAAATGAAAAATGAACATCTGGAAGCACCAGCTGCTGCTTTATCTCTAAATAAAGGCTCTCCACACACATACACACATGCACACACACACACACACACACACACACACACACACACACAGCATGCAAATGTCCTAGGTGTCTTGGTGATTAAGTTGTACTTAGTATGAATAAAACTGTTAGCCAAGCTATAAGTGATAACTCAGACCCTCCTCCTGGGATAAAATTGTTATTTTTATCTACACTAAAGGCTGCAGAAAGCAGTTCATCTAATGGTATTCCACACGCACTGTTACACTGGTACACTGTTAACTGCCGTAGCTCCTTCTTTACAGTTTTTCTCATGTGCTAAGACACACTTAATGAAACTGGGATCCTCTTGATCATCATCATCAGCTTCTCAGCACAACAGAAGTCTTCTCTTGCCAATGTCTTAAAACTTTTTCATTTGTTTCACACATTTTTCACACCGTTTGTCAAAACAGTTACCACAGACCTCATTGAAAGACCCCAAACTCTATTAGATTAACTGTACTGCACAAAAGGAAAACATTTATTCACAGCTGATATAAAGCACGTGCATAATTAGGAATCTCTAATGCACTTGTGTGAAACTCACTTGCACAACTCTTCAATCAGCAATCAGTCCTCATTCTTCTATAAAAGATGCCACCACTGTGTTGCTATTTGCAAGCATGGATCAAAGAGGCCAAAGGCACAGAAGAAGATTAAGAGGCTATGGCAGAGGGGCCCGGGGAAGAGGAGTTTGCATGTGTGGTGGACGAGCCACAGCAAGAGGGGAAAATAAAGTTGCAAATAAAATCCGGGCAGCAATTATTGACCATGTCATCAATAGCTTGTCAATTAGAGAGGCTTGACAAAGGGTCTAGCTCAGGGATGTCCAATCTTATCCGGAAAGGGCCAGTGTGGGTGCAGGTTTTCATTCCAACCAAGCAGAAGCCACACCTGAGTCTATTGAAAGCCAAGATCAACTGATTAAACAGGTGTGGCTCTTGCTTGGTTCGGAATGAAAACCTGCACCCACACCGGCCCTTTGTGGATAAGATTGGACACTCCTGGTCTAGCCCATTCTGAGTTGGAGCACTGTAGCATCTATTGTCACGCTTTTTTGGAACGATATGCTACTGTATACCACTGTGTGCTTCAGCTTTGCTGTATTGGCCTGTTGGCAGAACAAACTGTGTCCACAGTAATGCAGATGTTTCATCAATCCCATTTATGTGACTGCCATAATGTAAATTTTGACATGCTTTTTGCTTTGACTTTATAGAATCCACTCACTGGTGGTAAAGGGAAAATCTTTAGTGTTGAACAGGAGGCTACCATCGTAGATAAGGTCATGGCAAACAATCCGATCAGACTATGTGAAACCCAGGCAGCACTAATTCCAGATCAGGGAGCATTTTGAAATATCAAGAGTGTGTTTGTTATTGTATTACCATATTGCTATGCCATACAGTTACATGCAACTGGAATAATTTGCTTTATGAATTAACTTTGTTTTGATTAGAGAAAAATGGAGCTTGAAGCTGAAGGGGGTCTTCAACCCCTGTAGGAGGAGACGTAGGAGGAACATCTTTGGATAGAGGGCCACTGTTACAGTGCCAGGTCAGAGGGGTGCCAATATCACCATGTGTGCTGTCATCTCCAATGATGGCGTCCTTTACCACATACTACACACTATTGGCCCATACAGTACAGAACGCCTCATCACATTTCTTGATGCACCAAATGAAAGACTGGTTCCAACCGAAGAGAGAGGGCTGTCAAGGCCTGGCATGACTCTGTATGTCATCATTTGGGACAATGTTGCCTTCCACCACTCTCGCATTGTGAATGAATGGTTTGCATCACAACCCTGTATGATGATACAATTCCTCCCTGCATACTCTACTTTTCTCAACCCAATTGAGGAGTTCCTCTCTGCTTGGAAATGGAAGGTGTTTGATCACCCATTATATGAGCAGATGTCTCTCCTGAAAGCAATGAATGCTGGTTGCTTGGCAATAGGTTGCGAGGACATCCAGGGATGGATATGCCATTCAAGGAGGCATTTCCCTCAGTGCATTGCAAGAGAAAACATCCAATGTGATGTTGATGAGAACCTGTGGCATAATAGTCAAGAAAGAATGGACTAAATGTGAACTTATGTGTATTTAAAGTTTGGATTTTAGATATTTCCAACCATAAGTTTCCTCTGGTTGTTTTTTTTTTTTTTTTACAGTATTCAGCTTTTCCAGCAGGATAACGATCCAAAGCATACAGCAAAGGAAACTCTTAATTGGCTTTGGAGAAAGAAAAAAAAAATCAAGGTGTCAGAATGGTACAGTCAATCACCTGACTTGAATCCAACTGAAGAAGATTTAAAGCCAATATGTTTAGAAGAATGTACCAAAATCACACCTGAATACTGCGGCCCATTCATTTCTTCATACAGGAATCGGCTTGAAGCATCATTACAGACAAAGGCTTCTCCACGTATTAAATCATTTTCAGTTACCACGTTCATTACTTTTTTCCTGTGGCATTCCACTTTATTACACATAACATTATTTATGTACTTTAATGTTGTGAATATTTATTTATATTTCCAGATTTCCTGTGTTAATACTGATGTTTGGTGAAAATTTCACGTGAATAGCTTAATTGGAAATATATTTACAGAAAAAAAAGGTTGTTTTTTTTTTGCGGGAAAACTCCTTGCAGTAGCGAAATCGCAATTTTAACGAAATTGTTTTGCAGGGTCTTTCACAGTGATGTTTGTTGGTAAATGAGACCTTTTAGCTGTACTCATCAATCGAAGATGGCTTTGACTGAATCCGCATTTTGATGATGCGGTAACACTTTTTGCACTTCATGCACCTCTTTGCACTACAATTAAGGCTCTTTAACCTTTATCTTGAGTTCTAGCTTTCAGAAATTTGTGCTTCTATATTACAGTGCCTTGCGAAAGTATTCGGCCCCCTTGAACTGTTCGACCTTTTGCCACATTTCAGGCCT
>JAFFST010048849.1:21676-34425 GCA_022414735.1 Noturus placidus | reverse complement strand
TATCTGTGATCTCAGATTCTTTCTGTTTTAGGAGCATCATTTATGGTAGACATGTTTTGAACTGTTTACTTTGGTCTTGTGAATATTATGGAATGTCCCTCTGAGATGGACCAGTCTAAAAAAAGGCCACTGTTGGGATCCCACTTATTCCACTGTGTTAATCATTTATGATTAAAGTTCCAAGGGCAGGAGTGTAAACATCCTAAATCTGGCAGCTTGTGCAAGTGCTTTTCTCCTTTCCTTTAAAAAGTGTGTGGATTTATCACCTCATGCACACACACACACACACACACACACACACACACACACACACACACACACACACACACACACCTCACACACACACACTGACCTGTGCATTCACCCGTTCTTTCCTTTTCCTCGCTCCTGCACTCCTCGAACACTAATCCGCAGCTCCAGTGTCCAAACCCAATGCACTTCATGAATACAAGAAAAGCCCAGCAGTATAACACTGAGTAATATCCCATCATTCCCTGCAACACCTCAGTACGCAAGTTATGTATTTTGAACATATAATCAAATACCTTCCATTTTAATGCTGCAAATCTAGATGAGCTCCCGTGCTCTTACTCTTCTTTTTTTAAACTAATGTATATACTGAGGTGTGTCTCAAACACTGAAATTTAATCCAGAATTTTATATCAGAATTCAAACGGTTTTAAATTTTATACTCCAGTTTAACACACTATAGCGCGTTGTAGTCCGTACCGACAAGTACTGAAACATTATAGTCTGTATTGACATGTTATAGTCAAGACTGACAAGTATTTTTTTTTTTGGATTTAAATGTTATAGTCCAGATTGACATGTTATAGTCTGTATTCAATTGTTATAGTCAAGATTGACAATTTATATTCTGGCTTCAAAGGTTGTAGTCTGGATTAACAAATTATAGTTTGGATTGACATGGTATAATCTGGACTGGAAAGTTATAGTCTGGGTTGACATGGTATAATCTGGACTGAAATGTTATAGTCTGGATTGACATGGTATAATCTGGACTGAAATGTTATAGTCTGACTTGACATGGTATAATATGGACTGAAATGTTATAGTCTGGATTGACATGGTATAATCTGGACTGAAATGTTATAGTCTGGATTGACATGGTATAATCTGGACCAAAAGGTTATAGTCTGGAATGACACATTGTAGTCCACATAGAAAGGCCTGAGTCAAGACTAACAAATTATAGTCCAAATTGATATATTATAGTACGGAATGACATGTAATAGTCTGGATTGAAATACTGTAGTCAGTATTGACAAATAACAGTCAATTTTGACACACTGTAGACCGAATTATTACATGATAGCTTGAATTGACATCTCAAAATCTGCAGTGACACACTTAGCTACCACACTTAGATTTAAGCATTGTAGCCAGGTTATACACGTCATTGTAAAACCTGGCACTTCGTTGATTGGCACGTCCTTGATTGACACCAGATGTACACAATGTTGTCCAGTGGGACATTGTAAATTGTCCAGATTGATATGGCACAGTTCAGACTGATTTAGATTGTCAGATTGACACATCATTGACCAAAATTAACACATTGTCATAAAAATTTACACCCCGTAGTCCATATTGACATGTCACAGTGAATTCTAAATGCTTACTGGTGTGCAATATTTTATGGCCAATCTTTGTAAAGTAATTGTGTCATTGTAATAATATGTGATGACAAATTAAAGAAAAACAAGAAGCTCCATATCATACCGGTGTACTCAATTTCTTTTTTGACTTCCTTACTGTTCTCCACCATGAGCTCAATGACATTCTGGTTTTTCATCCTGGAATGGATTCCTGAAATAGGGAGAATAAATCTGACCTCTTTATTTGATTGGTTTCAGCCAGCAAGGGCACAAATAAACATATAAATCTGTGATAAGTAGGCAGATTAAAAGTGTCTGATTTTTGAAAAATATGGAGTGCCTGCAGGTTGGCACTGAAGTGCTTTGTGCTTGTGCTGAGCGGAGAAAAGTCAAATATTCACACTATTCAGCAAATCAGAGTCTATGCTAAAACCCACCACAGACACAATTTTATAATTTGTGTTTTCGCTCCTTGGGCACTTTTCCACTCACACTGATCTCTTATAACCTTAACTATGCACTATGGCTTTATGCTAACAATTCTCTCATTGGGCCACTTGCAGTAAAGATTTTTAGGAAACTAAACATTTCCAAAAGATTCTAAAACTGTTTTGATGTTTTTCTTCATACTCTGACAACCAAACTGTGAAAGAATACCTCCTAAGCATGGTGTGCACTAAATTTTCCAGTAATATGAGGGACTGGTCAAGACAAAGTGTTTGTCAGTCACATTGAATGGGGCATGGTCTCTTTGTCTGTCAGTCATAGCGAAGAAGGCGTGGCTTCAGTGTCTGTCAATTATAGTGAAGGGGATGTGGCTGCCTTCTTTTTTTCACAGCATTGCATCATATTAAGTCATCAGCCTCTAAGTTTTTCTTTAACATGTCAGACTGTCAGTCAAATACTGCAATGCTCATGATATCATATAGAAAACATTTTGTTATTTTTGCCATTGCAATAAAGTGTTGCCTGTGTGTGTGTGTGTGTGTGTGTGTGTGTGTGTGTGTGTGTGTGTGTGTGTGTGTGTGTGTGACTAACACGATGCAGCCTGGGGAAATACAATATTTACAGTTTTTTTTTTTCATGCATTGCGATAAGCCGTTTGTTTGTTGTCCTTGGAGGCTTTGCTGGCATTTCAAGGTCGAGATGAGGAGAGGGAGTGGTGATAATAAACTATGGTGAATTCTGACTTTGGGAATAAGAAAATCTGAATGCAGAACAGCAGACAATCAGCAGGTAAAGTTTCTCTTCTTGGCTGACATGACACGACTGTTTACATTTATACACTCCATTGCATATTGACATTATTCAGCAGAAACCATCCAGAATGACTTACAGAAATTCTTTTGTAAGTCTCTATCAAAAAACAGCACCAAGCGGTCTATAGGTCAGAGTTTAAGATTGCCATTCAGCTGAAACCCTGTTAGGGCGAGGTAAGTACAGCAAGAAATCAAATCACAGGATGTTAATTCCGCATGGATGCCAAAACAGAGAAGAGTCTTGTGTCATGTCTATCTTTGTACCTTCTGGGATGGTGGGTGCAGTCAAACCATGCAAGCTGCCCAAAGGTAGGGAGGTACAGTGCAGGGTGTGATAAGAGCCTAGAGGTAGGTGGTGGCATTTCCATTTTTGGCTTTGCATGAATGTGGGTACCTGCAGACAGCCAGTAAAAATAAAACAGCAATGGTGTGATGTTGGAGAGCTTAGGGAAACTGAAAACATCTCCAGCAGTTGCATTCTGGATCAGTTGCAGGGCATGGATGGCAGGGCTCTATGGTAACAATTTATTTTAGGAGCACTTGTGCTCCTAATTACATAAAAATTGGGAGCACAGTCAAAAATTTAGGAGGTAGGTTGAAGTTTTATATATATATGACATAATCTAGGAACATAGTGTGAGCCATGTCAAATTAATTTACCTTCTGATAAACTAAATGTAATATTTTCAGTAAATTTTACAGACTGTATGCAAAAAAAAACAAACAAACAAAAAAAAAAACAATAAAAAACACTAACATTTTCCACCTTGTAAACAAATACAATAAACCTCCATGTTCAGTGTTTGAAGTCTGCTCCTCTTAAATATATTTAAAGTTAAACTATTAGACATTTCCCACTGTCATGGTTCTGATCTGGAGTCAGTTCTCGACCCGCTCTTTGTATATTGTGTATATATCTGAATAATCTTATATAGGATGTGATTGGGTGAGATCATTTACCCGTCAGATGGGAAGTGCTTTAATGATGTTCATTAGCGAAGTTTAATGGTGTTCATTAGCGATGCCCCAATCAAGATTTTTACAGCCGATACCGATCAAGATACCAATCTTTTTTTTTTTTTTTTTTTTTTTAAACTTTTATCAGGAGGTCTATCATTAACAGTTAAACGTAAGATCTCTGATCATAGTCACTGTTAATTGAATTAAAATAATAGCAACGAAAATGCTGATAAATAAACACAAATAAAATATTATTATTTTTTTAATATTTTAAACAATACAGAGTCCTAATTAAAAGTAATGTCACGCCTCGACCAGCAGAGGGCGCCACGATATAGACTTTGCCCGGTCATGTGACCCTCTTACGTGGTTACATGCCGGAAGTAGGGAAGAGTCTCGTCAGGTGTGCCGTGTTTAGCCTTGTTAAGAGCTCTATTTAAGTTCCTGGTTTTCGGCACTAAGGTGCGCGTTATTGTTTTGATGTTTGGAGATATTTTGGAAATGTTTCAATGTAATGGATGTGCTCTAGAAAGGTTTGGACTATTTTGGAAACGTTTTGGAAATCCTTGGACTGTTTTGGAAATGTATTGGAATGTTCTGCATGGCTTGAATGTTTTGGAAAGATCGGATTGTGTTTGAACGGTTTTGGTTTATGTTTATTTTATTTGTTAATAAAATAGTCTTCTCTTGCACTTACTTCCTGCCTCCTACTCCGGTCCGAAACAGAATAACGCGCCTTGAAAATGGAAGTAGCGGAGAAGCCTGGATCTTCGAACTGCTGGGGTCTGGGCCGCATACAAGCAGCACTAGCACATGGACAGGGGCAGGCAACACAGCTTAACTGGATGGAGCAAGCCGGGCTAGGCACATCTAAGCTCTTTTTGTTGCTCCTGGAAAATTCCATCCAGCTAAGGAGGGAAATCGAATATCAGATGGCACAATATCAGCAGCAGCTACAGGCCCAGCCAGAAAATCCCCCACAACCGGTGGACCACGGGGTGCTGCCCACGCCTGTGCCCACACCCAAGGGCCCTGTCTCGCCTGTGTCCGAGCCCGAGAGCCCCGTTTCAGTCCCGTCCGAGCCCGAGAGCCCAGTTTCGTCCCTGTCCGAGCCCGAGAGCCCAGTTTCGTCCCTGTCCGAGCCCAAGAGCCCAGTTTCGTACCTGTCCGAACACGAGAACCTAGTTTCGTCTCTGTCCGAACCCAAGAACCCAGTTGCGTCCGTGTCCGAACCAGAGAGCCCAGTTGCGTCCCTGTCCGAACCAGAGAGCCCAGTTGCATCCCTGCCCGAACCAGAGAGCCCAGTTTCGTCCCTGTCCGAACCCGAGTGCCTAGTGTCCCACGTGCCCACGTCTGAGTGCCTAGGGTCCCACGTGCCCACGTCAGAGAGCCCCGGCATGTCCACGAGCCCAGTTTTGTCCACGAGCCCCGTCTCGTCCACGAGTCAAGTCTCGTCCATGTCTGAGAGCCACTTACAAGCCCACGCCCTTGAACACTGCCGGGAGGAGACGGCAGGCCTAGACAATTTTTTGGGGAGGCACAGATGCCCGCAGCATGCCAGTCGGAGGCCTACATGGCAGCCTCCGACACTACAGAGACCAAGGGGGAGGTCTCAGCCCCTCAGGAAACAGGCGAACCCTCCTGCACTGCAGCATATGCCGCCCTGTTCCCCTCGGAGGAGGAGGCGGCGTCCTGCGTTCCTGTGCCACGGCAGGCAGCGTCCTGCGTTCCTGAGCCCTGGCAGGCGGCGTTCTGCGTTCCTGAGCTCTGGCAGGCGGCGTCCTGCGTTCCTGAGCCCCGGCAGGCGGTGTCCTGCTTTCCTGTGCCGCGGCAGGCAGCGTCCTGCGTTCCTGTGCCACGGCAGGCGGCG
This sequence comes from Noturus placidus, assembly GCA_022414735.1. Classification (NCBI taxonomy): domain Eukaryota; kingdom Metazoa; phylum Chordata; class Actinopteri; order Siluriformes; family Ictaluridae; genus Noturus; species Noturus placidus. The sequence goes on along the minus strand of JAFFST010048849.1, from coordinate 28,717 downwards.
TCCTGCATCCCGCATCCCGGAGTCCCGGCAGGAGCCGGCGTCCTGCGTCCCCGAGCCTTTGAGGGAGGTAAGCCCAGTTACCTCCGCTCTTTTGTGTCCAGGTCTGGCGATGATCCAACCTGGAGCTGACCAAGCCACCTCCAGTGCTACAGAGACCAGGGGTGGAGCGTCTAGTGTTCCGGAGCCTCAGTGGGAGGTGTCCTGCGCTCCTGAGCCTCTGGGGAAGGCATCCTGCATTATCGAGCCTGCTGGCCGCCCAGCAAGAACTGCCTCGGTTCCCGTGGAAGCAAGGGGGACATTCTGCCCAGGGGTCCGGGACCCCCATTGGAGGGGGGTTGAGTGGTGGTGCTCGGGGACCAAGCACCTTTGGAGGGGGGTTCTGTCACGCCTCGACCAGCAGAGGGCGCCATGATATAGACTTTGCCCGGTCATGTGACCCTCTTACCTGGTTACATGCCGGAAGTAGGGAAGAGTCTCGTCAGGTGTGCCGTGTTTAGCCTTGTTAAGAGCTCTATTTAAGTTCCGGGTTTTCGGCACTAAGGTGCGCGTTATTGTTTTGATGTTTGGAAATATTTTGGAAATGTTTCGATGTAATGGATGTGCTCTAGAAAAGTTTGGACTATTTTGGAAACGTTTTGGAAATCCTTGGACTGTTTTGGAAATGTATTGGAATGTTCTGCATGGCCTGAATGTTTTGGAAAGATCGGATTGTGTTTGAATGGTTTTGGTTTATGTTTATTTTATTTGTTAATAAAATAGTCTTCTCTTGCACTTACTTCCTGCCTCCTACTCCGGTCCGTGACAAGTAGACTAACACAAGCATGATCCATGTTAGGTAAAAGGCAAATACCCTTCTAAGGAGATAGCCTACTAAGCTTAATGTCAAATTGATATTGTGTGCAACCAATATTTTTATATTACATGATTTATTTATACCTAAGCACATTTTCTGTCTTGACATTTTATTAGATTTTTTATTTGTTTATTAGTTGTCCCTTTTTAGGTTCACGGTACAGTGTTGCCATTTCTGCTGCTAATATTGCATTTTTGGGGATTAAATCAAAATGTGGAAACTGGAGTGGACTTTCTAGTGATATCTGGCAACTGTGAGCTTAAATTAGTGAATGCACTGTGAATGTGAGTCAGGACACGTTGGCGAAGAGAGTGAAGGAGAGCGGCAGTGTACTGTATGTTTACAGACTGAACAGTTGCTACTCTTGATGATGATTGTTGAGGAATTATTTAATAAAGAAGTTTGAATTATAACCCACCTTTTAGCATTGACATTATTATTAATTTACTCCGCCTGACGCCGCTGTGTCTACATGAGCAAGTCACAGTAGCATGTCGTTGTGCCTGATCAATAAAAGATGGCGGTTGTGAGATCGGGAAGGTGAGAGAAGCAGATGATGTACAGTGTTACTCTCGTCATCATAATGGGTTCTTTGCAGTATTTACACACTTGTTCGGTTGACTGAGGTGATGAAAATCAGTGTGAAAGTAACTGTTGCATTTTGGAGTTTTCATTTTTTTATTACGATTGTATTATACAACTCCGAACAGGTCACTCGCACCAGTGTTCCTAAATATATTTCAGTCAAACAAAGAACTTTTCAGTCGCAAATGCGAGTGAAAAGGTTGCACTGTAGAGCCCTGGATGGCATGGAGGGATAGACCTGAAGGTGCGAGTTGCAGTAATCAGTTCTCAAGATGACATGGTACTGAATAAACACCTGAGTGGCCTCTGTAGATAGAAATCTTCGGATCGTCCTGATGTTGTAGGGAGTATCCTGTGTGACCGAGTCAGTTTAGTAATGTGAGCCAAGAAGGGTAGCTGGTTGTTCATGACTACCGCAAGGTTGCATACATTAGCCAGAAGATGTGATCTGTCCAGGGAAATGAGGGGATGCATCTCCAAGGATATACAGCAGCTTGGATTTAGTTTCGGGTAATGAGCTGACATGCATGATGAGATGTCTGCTAGACAGTCTGAGATCTGTGCAGTAAGAAAAATCTGAAGTGAGGAAAGGAGTGGATAAGTTAAGTGTCATCAGAATAGTGATATTAAAATGCCATGTATTACGATATGACCTCACTGAGAGAGTGGGTAAAGAGGGAGAACAGAAGAGGACCCAGCACTGAGCCTTGTGGGACACCAGTGGAGAGTCGGCATGGAGTTGATTTAGATTCCCTCCATGTCACATGATATTACCTCTCCAGGTGATAAGAAACCCACCACCAATACACTTGAGGATGGACAGGAGAGTCTTGTGATTGTCTGCTTAAGGGTCAAGGTATGAGGACTGATGACAGTTTGGTTGATGAAGAACATTAACCTTTTCAGAAGCACCCACAAGGGTAGTTTCTGTGGCGTGCGTTACTTTGAATCCATACTGGTTAGGATCTTGGAGGTTGTCCTGATTATATATTGCACATTCAGGAATTTTTAGTAAGAAAGGTATCTGAGGTATCAAATGTGGGCCTTCTAGCATTTTATTACCAAGTCCATACTAATATCAATGATAAACCCTGACCTATAAATAAGTGAACACAATCCTCACTGAAGAAAAGTAGCCACGGCTGAATAAGAAAGCTGATATTGTCCAGTCTGTTGTGGAAGATGGAGTGTTATTTCATCCGTTATGTCACGGCGAGCTTAGCTGCTATTTACAGACCACTGAAGCAGAACCTGACACTCAGTGTATGTTTGGTTATTTAAGCGACTGAAGTAAGGGTCAAGAGGCAAAAACCTTTACACGCTGCAGCACTATTGGTGCGTACCATTTCATTTCTTTGGACATTTTAGTCAAGATACGTTTACCCTTGGCCATCTCTTCACATTTTGAATATTATGACTGTAGTGTTTATTTTAAACTCCCCTGTCTTTCTTCTGTCATCTCAGCAGTGACCAATATAAACAATCTTCATGGAAATGCAGGGTTAAGATGGAAAATAAACAGGCAATAAGGGTATAATAGATTTCTGTATTAGAGGTCTAGACAGCATACATGGTGTGCAAATTCACTGCAAGTAACTAGATTCTGGACAAAATCATTAAAAAAAAATCTCTTTAGGAAAATATAACATACTTAAGCACATTGATCTCATAAACTGCTGAAAGCTCAATTTTATAATGTCACGCTCTGAAAACCTGAAGTTACCAAAAACCCAAAAATGGATCATACTGACTGTTATTACACTCATGTAAAACATTTATTTAAGCTCAGATCAGTTACAGCTATAATTATGGATGTATCTAAAGGTAATCGCAGAGAAAGAGATCAGACTTAATGGTGTATTTATAGTGTCGTTAAACGCCAATCTCGAAAAGGTCAGCGCTTCAGGGTAAAAAAAAAAAAATAAATAATAATAATAAAATCATTCTCCACCTCCTTTATTCTCTTATTTTACACACTGATGTAAAATTTGAACTATTTCAATCAGAAGTCAGCTAAAAATGTACACAAAATTGTCGACAATGTAGAAAAACATGCTAACCACAAACTATGCTGCACGAGGGTACATGTGGTTAGACCAGATCCAGATCGGAAGATGGAGTCATACCTGGTTCAGATCAGTGGGTGGAGTCAGATCTGATCCAGATCAGTGGGTGGAGTAGGACATGACTCAGATCAGTGGGAGGGGTCAGAACTGACTAGCATTATAGAAAACATGCTAATGACAAACTAGCACTTTAGTAAATACTGTATGCTAACCACAAATTAGCATTTAAGCAAATGTGCTAACCACAAAATAGCATTATAGCAAACATGCTAATAACAAACTAGCATTATAGTAAGCATACTAACAACAAGCTAGCCTTGTAATGAACATATTCTTTCTTTTCTTTCTTTCTCTTTCTTTTCTTTCTTTTTTGTCTTCCTTGTCTATTGGTCTTTCTTTCTTTTAATGTCTTTCTAATCTCTCTGGCCTATAAGTCAATGCTGATAATATTACCAACAGTGTTGACCTCCATGCTCCCTGTGTGTTTAATGCAAAACATGTTACAGGAACGTCCTTATATGGAGAGACATCTACAAAATATGACCTTTTTTTAGGAGGTCCATTAGGAGAAGCCAGTGTGTCCCTGTGTGTGCTGCACGTTGACGCGAGCAGTAATTATAAAACTAGGACATGCAGCGATGGGACACGATTCAGATCACCGAGTCCCGCTGAGAATCTGTAATGAAATTGTGGATTTGACAAAAGATTTCAATTAAATGAATCCCAGTGGACACTTCATGTCTCAAATATTTTACATCTTTATTCAGCTGAGTCGGGGATGAATGGTTTTTATTTTGTTGCTTAACTAAAACAGTAAACCAGTGCTCTGATTGGCCAAGAAAGTTAAGACTGCATGATGTAGCAGATGAATTTAGGTGTGTGTGTGTGTGTGTGTGTGTGTGTGTGAGAGTGTTTGCATGTCATGTTGTAATGCTGTTTCAGCAGTTAGCTTCATGTTTTCCATGTCCATAATATAGCAGCATAAACGTGCAAATTTATCCTCAGGCTAAAACAGGACACATGGGAAATCCAGTGAGCCGGGATCATTAAAAAATAATTCCACACCTTCCAATTTCAGCAAATATTCCTTGTTATGAGCTTGAAATGTGCACAGTGCCATTTGGAATGTTACTAAAAAAAATAGAACGGTTTGTCTGTGTTCCTAATGCTAGCTTAACAAAAATATTAGCTACTGCATCACCAAAAAGAATCGTCATTGTAGATAACTTTCCTTTATTTATTTATTTTTTTAATTACACAATTGTTTGAATGAACAGACACTTCTTAGCCTTAACCCCACATAAGGTGTGTAGCTAGGAATCTAGCTAATGTGAATTAGCTTAATACCATGATTAATTAAAAATATTTCATGCTAAGCACTACATCAAGCCAGAGAAGTGAAAAGAAAGGATATGAATTTAACAGCATTGTGGGATATGATATTAATGACTGAATTTAATAGTACAGTTAGTATATTTTTTGATAAGAGCAAAAGAAGAGAAAATGTGTGGCTGGAATTGGGAAAGGCAGGTCTAATCTGCAGTTAATTTTCTTATATAGAAAACACACACACACACACACACACACACACACACACACACACACACACACACACACACACACGTTCCCTGAACACCTTTGCTCTTCAATCATGTCGTAAATTATGCAAACTGCACCAAAACAGAGTATTTTGCTACACTGCTACATAGTAATGTACACCATGTCAAAGCAGTATTCCTCCATCTTAGGACCTAATTCGGATCAGTGGCTGGAGTCAGATCTGATCTGGATCAGTGTGTGGAGTCAGATCTGATCCATACAAGTGGGTGGAGTCAGATCTTATTCAGATCAGTAGGTGAGTAGGGTCAATGGGTGGAGTGAAATCTGTTTCAGTATTGGCATGGATTGGGTTAGACCAGTTCCAGATCAGCTTGTGGAGTCAAACCTGATCCAGATCAGTGGGCGGGATCAGGCCTGATTCAGACCAGTATTTGGGATCAGTGAGTGGGGTCAGACCTGATTCCAGCCCATGAGTGTTGTCTGCCAATTCTTTATGGCAGTGGTTCCAAAACTTTTCCAGGACAAGGCCCCCCAAGTGGCATTAACATTTGACCAAGGCCCCCCTTTTTGCAAGATGTCTTTAAGACACATTAAAAATACAGACTTCTGAATATATCCCCCTTTTTATTAGTAATTACATCTTACATGTTTACATTACATTAGGAATTGATTGTGTGTGTGTGTGTGTGTGTGTGTGTGTGTGTGTGTGTGTGTGTGTGTGTGTGTGTGTGTGTGCGGTTGTCTGAGAGTGAGAAATTATTTTTTACACCAAATTGTTGAGGCCCGTCTGGCACCCCCTGGCGGCCCCCACTTTGAAAAGCACTGCTTTATGTCACTACCTGTTCTGCAGTCAGAAAGTCATGAGTTCAATTTGCTTGCTTACTTATACGATATGTTGTATTGTCATCTGGTACGATGAGAACCAGTTTTTTTTTTTTTATTTTGTTTGGAGTGAATCTGTCCTCTTGGCTCTGCCTCCACACTTGTGGCATCAGAATGGGGTACCTGCAATCAGGACATGAATCTCATGTCTCCGAAAGCACTGTTTACATTGGTCAGTACAGTCAGACAGCAACATCTAAGGTTTTGTTTATTTTAGTCTTACAATGAAGTCATAGTGTTGGACTAACATTAACTTGGGTGATCATTTCTATGAGTAGGTATTTTCTTACCAATTCAAAGTACATAGTCTGAGATTTTTCGTTGTTTTTTATTATTAATATTATACAGATTATTAGAAGGTGCTTTGCAAGTGTTTTAACACATATCATGGACATTGTTAATTTTTGTGAACTCCTGCACACTGAGTATAAAATAGCACCTTTGGCAATACTGTGGACGAGCCGGAAGCAGAAGTGCTGTATTGGTTACACTTTGGAAGTGTTTGTGGTATAAAGCTGAACATGATGCATGCGAGAACAAAACTTAAACTTTAGACCTAAATGACTAAATATGTACTACTGCTGCTTTACTACACAAATCAGTACATGATGATTGCATCAAGATGTGTGTGCACATCACATTCATTGTTGTTTTGATGGATTTGGTGTAAAAGGATATGGATCCTCATGTCTGTGCTCGTGCTTTTCAGTTAATAACATTCATTATATGTGTGCTGTGTGTCAAGCTCTCACAATATCACCTTTTACATCTGTTCTGGACTAAACCATTTTAAAACAAGAAGAAACCACTTAACTGACTTTAAAACATATCTACACAATGATACATTTACATTATAGGGAAGAAAAATGGTTGATGTTTAATGTTGCCATTTTAACCTTTGAGCTTTAGATTTATAGAAACTGTTTGTTTGTTTCTTTATCTATCTACTATGTACAGTGCCTTGCGAAAGTATTCGGCCCCCTTGAACTGTTCGACCTTTTGCCACGTTTGAGGCCTCAAACATAAAGATATAAAACTGTAATTTTTTGTGAAGAATCAACAACAGGTGGGACACAATCATGAAGTGGAACCAAA
>JAFFST010048845.1:141301-151836 GCA_022414735.1 Noturus placidus | reverse complement strand
TACTTGTGTTGTCCTTGACTATTGTTTAAATTGGTTTGATGTTCCGAAACACTTAAGTGTGACAAACATGCAAAGGAACAGGAAATGAGGAAGGGGGCAAACACTTTTTCACACCACTGTACACAGGCACAAATTTACAGCAAAAAGCCAATGTGTTTTTCCAGTATAGGGAAAGTTTTATTTGACTTTTAAAACTTGCATTTGCTTATTTAAATCTATCGAATGCACCCAGATTTCAGAACGTTTGAACTCATGCATCAGAGCTTGGATTCTTTGGCTAATGTACTCCATTAAAGGGTTTCCTATATATCAGGTTTAAATTTATTCACAAACAAGCCTCTATGAGGTAGCTAAAAATACTTTTAGAGTATAGTATACACACACACACACACACACACACACACACACACATTATATATATATATAGCTGTAGTGGTAAAAGTTGCATTACATTTATTTTTAGTTACATTACACACCTAAGGAAAATGTGGGTGTAATGGCATTTTTGAGAATCTTGTCTCCTGTGTTTTCTTTATTTATTAAACATGCAGTTATTGCTCATATATTATCATTTATTACCTCTACATTTAATTACTTAATGCTAGATTACACATAAAGATTATTATTATGTAAAATTAAAAAAAATTCTACACTTGATTGTGGCTAAAGGCCCTTTCACACCAAGGATAACGATACTACAATGATAACGATAAGTATATAAAAAATCATTCTAAATATAAAAGAATAGCAGAGTCCATGGGATAAGTAGAACGTTAACGGTGCAGGGAAACAATATTGTTGGAATCACTCTCAGAATTATTTTTTCCAATTAGAATAGTTATCGTTATAGTTTATAACTATAGTTATAGTTATCGTTCTTGGTGTGAACAGGCCTTAATCCATAACTCCTAAAATATTGAGCATGTACAAACTTAAAAGATACCGGTCAAGAAGCACCCACAAGACCCCCCTACTATGATTGTGTTTGTTCAAGCTTGTGTGGGAATACATTGGTGGATAAACTCAGACCACCTGCTTTCCAGTTCATGCAACATTGTTCATGGGCGTAACTACTAACTCTTTGGGGGGGTGGGGGGGGGGGGTTTCGAGGAATTACCAATCTGTCCCCCACAATATACAGGAGAAAATATTTTCTATATGTTCCGTTTAATTTTCCCTGCCAACGGATCTGTCTTTTCTTCATCTATTCTATTTATTTTATTTATCTATTTATTTATGTCTATTCTTTTTTAATGTACTCACGTTTGTTAAGGAAAATTTGTGTGTGTTCACCCCCCCTCCAATTGTACACTTGGTTTTGCCCATACTCAATGAAAGTTCGGTGATGTATTTTAGCAGCTCCATCCGTAAGAAATGGAAACAGCAGCGTATGGGCTGTGTCTCAGAAAGTTTGAAGGTGGAATTGTATAGGAAAGCTGTATTTAATGTGCATGACAATATAGTATCAATTTGAAATTACATTTATAAATATAGATTATTGCAGCTATTGTACAAAATGAAGACCAGGACTTTAGCCAAAATTACTTCATAGATTACTGTAGTGGTTTATTTGAGTATTAAGTATTAAGTAAACAAGTAAAATAAGTCAATATTATAACAAGGATAATATCTCAGCATTTAAGCTGTAATTACTTCCACTAAGAGAAAAATGTACTGATGTTGTTTTCCTTGGATCTTTGTGTTTAGGATACAGTTCACCAGTAATGTAATGACTCTGTAAATACACTTAGGGTTGTAGGATATTAGCTACTTGGTCACTGTCCAGAGTGGGAGAGTCTCATCAAATCATTCTTTCTTAGTCTCTGGTGTTAAACTCTCTGAAAACTCTGAATCTGATTGGGCAATTATGGTGAAGAGTCAACTTAATAGAGCTTGGAAGGATTCATAGTGTAATTGCCAACCAGCAGAGCACCATTTCGGTGACAGGTCTCTAAGACCGCCTGCTATTTATAGATGCGACCTTTTCTCTCACAACAAAGTGAGATGTGAGCCATTTCTAACAGGACAAGATGTCAGGGTCTGAACTATTTAGAGAATAGACACTTAAAATATCAAAAGATAGTAGATTGCTAGATCATTTTGGATATGAAAGAATACATAGTCATTAATAATTTATGTCTCCCTTTCTAAAATGGATCTCCTTGTACCTTCACTAGTCTAAAATGACCCCAAACCCGTTATGTTTTTTTTTTTGTTATTGACTGGCTCGAGAGAGGCTCTATAAGCGCCTTTCCACCATGGTTGTGCAACAGACCCGCTAAAACTGGGGCAGCGGTACTGGATTAGTGAGTGTCAATTGTCTGGTGCCACTCTGTGATTACTTTTGTGTCATAGTGCTTGATGTTTTAAATAACAAAGAAAAAAATCTACTACAACAAGGAATAAAAGACATTACAAATTAAATATCCAAACGTTAATTAATTCCAAATTCACCTTTGTCAGTTTGCAAGTCATTAGCTAAATTTCACTGTTGCCAGTTGTATAGAGACATACAGGCTTGGAACATGGTCTCATGAAAAATTGGTTGGAAATCAAGCTAATCTCTGGAAAGATACAAATGAGACTAATTAACCAGCTGTTCAACAGGCATAATAGAAGATTTACATGCATAAATGCTGTTAAATTGATTAATTAACTGAATTAAGTAAAAATAATTAGCAGACAGCATGTATAAACATGGGCAGCATGTTGGTGCGATGGGCAGCTTTGCACTCCAAAATATATTTTTTTGTTATTAATATTAATATTGTTATTTTTTCTACACAACTGCTGGATTGAGCCTTTTGGGTCATTTAACTGGGTTCTTTTCTCAGTCTTGGGTTGTTTTTTGGTAGTTTTATGTAGCCCAACCACTACGTTAGTGAATGTTCCTTGCTTTGATCTTTTGTTTGTGACAGCAGAGTCAGAGTCCTAAGGCGAGGAAACCAAATGACCACAGGTAAGATATCATTATTTAATATTAATGCTGCTGAATGTGCTTGGCCAAGGTTGTGATATTTAGTCATGGAGCTCTCAAAAACATATTCATTGGAATGTAACTCAGCAAGTGATAATTAACATTACCTATCACAAAGGCTTCAAAAGTCAATATCATGTACTGCTTCCTCAGTGTTGGAGTTAAATTATTAGTGTCGTGTTTATGTTGGCTGTGTAATATGGACTGAGGTTTTACTGTAATTCTCTGGGTCTGCATCTTATCTGAGGCTCTAAGTGAGGGTGGATTTTGTCACCTATCACAGTAGGGATGAGTGATGATAACATTACTTTAGCATTTTCCCTTTTTGAGAGTTAACGTTCACTGTTCACTGCTTTCTTGTTTGTAATGCCCCCTAAATTGTAAGTTGGTTGCTCATTTTTTAAAATGTTTTAAACGTCTACTTTGATTAAACTCTGACGTTCTTGTCTTAAATATATGACTTATTTGAGTAATTTAGGAGATACAATAAAGGAGATACAATGTTGACATATTTGTTTATAATGCGGTATATTTGACATTTACAAAGGGTAAAAATAACCCTGAAAATATTAACCCATTTCTGAAAAAAAAATTAACCCAGCATAAAAATTAAACCATCCTTTGTTTGAAAAACAACCTATTTGCTGGGTTAAACTTAACAACCAACCCAACTTGATGGGTTAGTTCAGCCCAAAATGTGTTCTGTCCTATATTTACCCAGATGTCGGGCTAAAAATAATGTCGATTTTGAGTTCATTGCAAAATCGCAAAGTCCTGGAGGAACTGACTGAAAATGAATAAATGAATCAAGGCAAAGTTTCTCTTTACTAAACCAGGGTTGATTAAGTCTCCACTTTTTCTTCATATTTGGGCTACTTTTGACTTGCTTCTGCGGACTGATTTTCATGTTCACAGATTGGGAGTTGAACATTTTCCATCCATTCTATTCATTAAATGAATGTTTTGTAAGCCAAATAGACTCAGTAGTACAGGACATTGTCCATTTTACAAGCAGCAAATAGTTAAGCGAATGTCTGAATAGTTTCACAGTTAAAGAGGAAGACTTACATCTGAGTAATTAGTTAGAATTGACCGACTTCACTGTTGCATGAGGGGATAGCGGTCAGTGATTCCAGACAACTCAATTACATAATTAAAATGTAGAACATTGAGAAGAATACATTGAACTGTTCACTGCAGAACTAGAAACAATGTAGAGTACTTATTAGAAGAACTACCATATTACATTGCACCAGCTCAATTGCATTCAATTTTTGTTGATACATGTGTAAATCAGAGGACTAAATAAAGTAAAGATATATTTGTGCTGAAACTGTTCAGTAAAGTTGAGTACAGACTAAGACTTGCACTTGGTGTCACACAGAGAATGCGCTGAACCACCAGTGACAAAATGCTTGCATTTTCTATTTCTTTCAAGCCTATTGAAAGAACACACTAGTATGCAAAATGGCAATAAACATGATAGTTTATATAAAAAAATATATAGTTTATAGTTTTAAGTTTAGCCCGACATCCCATAACGTATGCATTCACCATGTATAGATGTAATTAGTCATCTTTGAAGTGGGTTTCCATCATGTGTGCATTCTCTATTCTGAGAGAATTGCTAAGTTCACACCAGTACAACAAACCACAAGCAATGTAAGTGGAGTTCAGCTGAAGCACTAATGCTCATAGCAGGTGTTGTCAACTTGTGAACCACAGTCTGGATGCAGACTCAAAATATTGCAGTGGATCAAACTGAGCACTTGGAAAAATACTGTAGCGGAGCAAATCAATGAACAAAATGGCTGCAGCTCAGTGACTTTAGTTTTCTAAACATGAATAGTACATTTGCCTCACATCTCTAGTGGTGGGGGTTTGAATCCTACCTCTGCCCTGTGTGCGTAGAGTTTTCATGTTCTCTCCATGCTTCAGGTGTTTCCTCCCCTAGTCCAAAGACATTTGATGTAGGCTGATTGGCATTTCCAATTTGTCTGTAGTGTGTGAATGGGTGTGTGAGTGTGTGTAATTGTGCCTGGCAATGGGTTGGCACCCCATCCAGGGTTTCTCATCTTGTGCCCCAAGTTCCTTGGGATAGGCTCCAGGCAACCCTGCAAACTTGTGTAGGATAAGTGCTATGAAAAATGGATGGATGGATAAATGAACAATGAAAACAGAACGTTTAACGACAACTGGTCAGAGAAGAATGTTCAGAACAGAGTTATGAAAAATGTTCAGAGCCCATGGTGCCAGTCAGGTGAGCAAAACATAAGCAGTTAATATTGAGGTGTCTTTATAGCCAATCAGGAATGGTTAAGTATTAAAATGTAACTTATGTTTCTGGAATGTTACATGTACAGTATGTTCAGTGTGCACTTCCCTGCTCCACCAGAGTGCTCATGGCGCTGTGATGAACACAGGAGGCGCTCTGGAGCACAAAGCAGAAGCAGCACAGCGGCAACTTCTTCAAACCTATACAAGTGTGAGTGAGAACAGACTTCTAACGGGCGGAGGAGCGCGATGGCAGCACCACTGTGCGTGCTACCAGAGAGCTGATTTCTATTGTTGATTCCTATTGCGCGCACCGTACACGTGAAGCGCAGCGCCTGGGAGGAACGAGGCGGAGTGAAGAGACACGACCCTGGAGTTCAATCTCCCAGCTCGTCTTCCATTTCTCCTCCAGCCTGGACTTATTTCTGAAAAGCAAAACAAATCATAATAATAATAATAGTAAGCATAATAAAATAGAGATCAGAGTGAAGAAACGGGATTACTCCGAGGGAACTCGAGCGATCTGGAGATGAAGAAGAACAATTCGGCGAAGCGGGTACGAGCCCCAAAACAGTGGGCGGTATTGTCACTGTGGCTTTAACGAACACGCGTCTTTGTGTTTGAACACTTTGTCTCTGGATACATTTGGGAAACACACACATGCTGATGCGCGATTATGCGCCATTATAGCGTTTTCTGTGCGTGTGTTCTGCTGGACTCCATCACTAATACCCATTTGTTATTGCACAACTGACATTTTCCATCTAGGGTTTTTATTTTTACTCCTTTTCTTCACTTGCACGTTTTTGTTGTTCCATGTGTGAATTAGTGGACTGCATAAAGTAAAGAGCCTTTGTGTCCTTACACTGATCTCTTGTGGAAAGTTCAGCACCGACTCAAGCTCGCAGTTGGTGTTGCACAAAGAATGGGACGATCTCCATGACAAAGGCAATGGTAGTGTGTTGTGTGTGTGTGTGTGTGTGTGTGTGTGTGTGTGAGTGTGTGTACGACCTCACCTTTTTGTATATTTGTGAAATATTCTACCTCCAGTAGAAGTAGTCAGTGCTGTAGCCTAATTGCTTAGTGTTTTGTTTGTGTGTGTTTGTGTGTGTGTGTGTGTGTGTGTTTGTGTGTGTGTTTGAAGGCTTTGCAGGACTCCAGCCAGCAGCCTGCTCAACCAGACAAAGTGGGATGGATTCGCAAGTACTGTGGCAAAGGCCTTTTCAGGGAGATCTGGAAAAACAGATATGTGGTGCTGAAAGGAGACAAGCTGTACATCTCGGAGAAAGAGGTCAGTTTAGAGAACACTGACAAACATATTTTAAAAAAGGCTTTTTTTTAAATCTATAAGTATTATCAATAAAGATGATGCTGCCCACTTGACATACAACATTGTCTCATGTCCAGTATAAAAAAGTTATAAAGGTTAGAGGTAGGAGCAGGGTTAGTGCTCATACCTTTTCTGACAGCCGCATTTATTAGAAATCCAGTGAGCCCTTGTTCAAATTTCTTACAAATGCTTCTAAGAGTGCTTGAGATTGGTTCATTCAACAATAGCTAAATCCTTAATGCCTATTTTAATGTTTGTGAAAGGCTAAATGAAAAAATGGTAATCTTGATGTTATTATATTGTGATATGAATGATATAATATCTATTTGAACCACGGCACTGTGGAATGCTTGATTCTGATTGGTCAGAAGTTGTGGATTAAGGTAATATATAAGCCCAGATCAGACTGTTCCAGTTGCAAGGTTTATATCTTTGTGCTTGCTCTAATAATAATAATAATAATAATAATAATAATAATAATAATAATAACAGTAATTTTTTAATTAACACATTACACATGGACTTGCATGATGGCTGCTCCACATAAATGGATAAAAAATATGTAATTGTTGATATGGCGCTGTTTTTGACTTTTATTTAGCATTTTTGGAAGGAGTCTTCATGGTCAGCGTTTGTAACAGTCCAAGTTAAAGCTGTAAGTGTTCAGACACAGGAAAGTCTTAAGGACAGCATGCTTTTGCAGTTTCTCTAAAACATGACAAGCTGTATTTTTTTTGTCTTATCAGTTAACAAGAGTGGAAAAAAGATGCTGGTTAGGGAAGAGGAACTAAGTTTTGTGGATAGTTTCTGGTTACTAACGATAAAAGTGATTCACGTTGGCATTCCTATAAGCCTTAAGAAACAAACAATGACTTCTTAGTAACACTTGAATGTGGCCCTTTGTGCATAGTTGTACTTTTGCACTTTGTACAGCTAATAGAAGCTGAGTTGAACGATTTTTTCATGAGGTTTACAGATATTTTGGGATTTCCTGCACATGATATGCATTTATAGCATCGAGAGTATTCACATTTCATTTCAATATGTGAGAAATGGTTAAATAAACATAGGCATAATCTAGATTGTAAATCATGTTACCTTTCTTGTCTGACAGTTGTGATGTTAAGGTTTTCATTTTGTTAAACAATGCTGCTAAATAAGTCTGGTTCTAAAACTTAATTGTCCCCTCCTTTTGTTATAAACATGAGAAAGTAGGCAATTCATTGTGGATGCTGTAGATGTGTAGAAGTCATGAGGTTATGACTCCCTAATACCTTTGCTGGTAGTAAATGTGAATTCACAGTACAATTGTGCTAGTTTACAAGGTTAAATGGAGGGTAGCAGTGTTTGACTTGTAATTTGCCTGTTATCCTTGCTGCTGTCCTGCACAAACAAAGGCTCCTAGTGTTCAGCAGGCATCTGCCTTACACTTGGTCTGGGAGTTGTTTAGGGGCTTTCAACTGTATTTTAAAAATTGGTTACCTTTGCAATGTTTTCATTCCCAGTGTATTTTCCTAGTGCACCTGTTATGCTTTGCTGAGCAAGCAAACAACTGTCCTCCCCAATGTGAAAGACAACATTGTCCATGGGAAAATGTAGAGCTGAGCAGAGTTAGTCAGCCAACATCATGACCCTATCTTAATTAACTGTCTTGTAGTAAAATATGCAGTCTGCTTTTTTAAAAAAACAAATTGTGTTACTTGACTGTGAAAGGCGCAGGGAGCTGTACATTATTGCAACAATGAAGCCAATTTTTATTTTTACTTTATTTCAGCCCAAGTTATTTGGGTTAAAGACTCAGAATCTATAGAATGTTGTCTCTCTCATACTAAGGAGGATTTGTGTCCAGACTTGACCTTTTATGTTATGTCATAAATATTGAATTATGAAGTGTTAAATTATAACAGTTATGAAGTGATCAATGCCTATACTTATTCATACTGGCTAAGTGTACATTAGAGACCTCAGATTTATAAGTGTAAATGCTGTAAATGTTTTCACATATATAAACACAGATACCCTATGTACAGTTACAATGAAAATTATTCAAACCCTATTGCAAATCAGGTTTACTGTCAAAATTTACAGACTTTCAGCTGTTGTAATGAACAAGACAAACAAAAGCAATTGAAATAGTTCAACACAACGAATCCACAATTAAAGTAGTTTCCCCAAATTCGAATGAAAATGCAACTTTTAATGAATTCCCCAGTTGAAAAATTATTCAACCCAGCAAGAATATGCTAAACAGGGTATTGTTTCAAGCACACCTGATGCAACTAATCAAGGGCTTCATTAGTTGCACCAGATGTGCTTGAGTTGGAACACATGAAATACCTGACCTGGTTAGGGGTAGAAAATGCGTGACATACCTCGACAGGGCAGAAAAAGAAAGCTATCAATGGCTGCAACCAGATTTCTGAGAAGGGAGGATGTGAAAAACCCTGATGTGACTGCAAAAGACCTGCAGCAAGACTTGGTGGCAACAGGCCCTGTATGGCACCTACTAAACGCAGAAGGTTTCCAATGCCAGAACAGCTTAATATCATATAAATAAGCTACAGAAGTTTTGGGATTCTGTTCTGTAGAATGATGAAACAAAACTGGAACTTTTCAGCACGATGGATCAGCGGTATGTCTGGAGGAAGAAGAATAAAGAAAGAACACTGTCCATAGTCAAGCATGGTGGTGGTTCTGTGATGTTCTGGGGCTGCTTTGCATCCTCTAGCACTGTAAACCTGCAGCGTGTGGAAGGCAAGATGGATTAATTAAAGTATCAGGAAATCCTAGGAGAAAAAGTCATGTCGTCTGTGAGGAAGCTGAAACTCCACTAAATTCCACCAAGGATTTGTTGCAGGAAAAGTCCTGGAAGATTCTACAGGGCCATCACAGTCACCTGAGTTGAACCCCATAGAAAATCTCTGGTGGGATTTGAAGGCGGTTGCAGCACACAAACCCAAGTATATAACTGAACTGGAGGCCATTGCTCATGAGGAATAGGTTAATATTCCTCATGAATGCTGCCAGAAGCGATGCAGCTCGTTTGCAGCAGGTCATAACAGCAAAAGGGTGTTGAGTACTAAAAATGCTTGCCATGAAGGGGTTGAATAAGGTTCAATAATTTCATACGTTGTATTTTCAGTTGAATTTGTCGAAACCACTTGAAGCATACGTTGTGTTGAACTATTTCAATTAGTTTTGTTTGATTTGTTCATTACAAATAGCTGAAAGTCTGTAA
Organism: Noturus placidus; assembly: GCA_022414735.1. Classification (NCBI taxonomy): domain Eukaryota; kingdom Metazoa; phylum Chordata; class Actinopteri; order Siluriformes; family Ictaluridae; genus Noturus; species Noturus placidus. The sequence goes on along the minus strand of JAFFST010048845.1, from coordinate 142,017 downwards.
ATGTTGACAATAAACCCGATTTGCAATGGGGGTTCAATAATTTTGATTGCAACTGTGAGTGACATAACATTAACTCATATTTTTTGCCAAAATGGTCAGAATGGTCTGATATCAATCATGCAACAGCAAAAGACTCAAAGACAAGAGACACATCCATACTGAGATACATCTGTCAAGGCAATGCATTTACATTCAACTATCTAAACCACAGTTTACCCAGCTGCTTTACCATAATCATTCAAACAGGAAGTTTGCACAGAAATAGTCACATATGTGCACTCTCACAACAGACAGTACAACTTCTGTCTAATCTTTATAGATTTTTTTTACATGGTGTTTTGTCTAGTTTTGATTATTCCAGGCCTCATGTACAGCCAAGCACTGATTATTAATGTAATATGTATTTGTTAAAGATGATAACAACTCTTTCATCAATTTTAACACAAAAACAGTTTTATACAGTTTTATACAGTGCCTTACGAAAGTATTCGGCCCCCTTGAACTGTTCGACCTTTTGCCACATTTCGGGCCTCAAACAGAAGATATAAAAGATATAAAAGATAAAAAACTGTATTTTTTTGTGAAGAATCAACAACAGGTGGGACACAATCATGAAGTGGAACGAAATTTATTGGATATTTCAAACTTTTTCAACAAATAAAAAACTGAAAAATTGGGCGAGCAAAATTATTCATCCCCTTAAGTTAATACTTTGT
>JAFFST010048845.1:121147-131396 GCA_022414735.1 Noturus placidus | reverse complement strand
CGGTCAATACTATCCATCTTACCCCCCTCCTTCTTTTTTTTTTTTTTTTTAATTTAATTTCTTTTAAAATTTAATTTCTTTTAATTTATTTTCTTTGATTCTGTATGGATTTATGAAGATAATACGAAACATATGTCATTGAATCACATGTACATGAATCATAAATAAATGAATCATATGTAAACATTCATGGGTGGGGTGGGAGGGGCTGTTATTGGGGTAAAAAAATATTGATTCTGTATTGATATATTTTGTTGTATTCTGAAAAGTGTATGAGAATCAATAAAAATATAAATTCAAAAAAGCTGATACATCGTGTTTCAGGTGTAGATTTAACAGCTATGTTTGCATGTCCCCTAGGTTCCAAATCTGGTCTTCCTGGCTGTCAGTCCAGAGGAAAAAGAGTCATGGATCAATGCCTTAAACATAGCCATCACCAGGGGCAAGAACCGCATTCTGGATGAGGTGAATTAAACCTGCAAGCACAAAAATGCACACATACAGTATGAGAGATAAGTATTGAACGCGTCAGCAATTATTTTCAGTAAATATATTTCCAATGAGGCTTTTTACATTAAATTTTCACCAGACATCAGTATTAACTCAAGAAATTCACACATATAAAGAAATCCAAATATTAATGTCCATAAATGAACTTATGTGTAATAAAGAAGAATAACACAGGAAAAAGTATTGAACACGTTAACTGAAATTTATTTAATACTTAGTGGAGAAGCCTTTGTTTCTAATGACAGCTTCAAAACACTTCCTGTATTGACGAAATTATTTGGCCGCAGAATTCAGGTGTGATTTTGGCCCATTCTTCTAAACATATTGTCTAAAGGGCTCTGTTCATCATTCCTTCAGTTATATGAAGTCTGCCAGTTCCATGTGATGATAAACAGCCCCACACCATGATGCTTCAACCTCCAAACTTCACTGTTAGTATAGTGTTTTAAGGATGATGTTCAGTGCCATTTCTTCTCCAAACATGGTGTGTAGTATGACAGCCAAAAAGTTCAATTTTGCTTTCGGCTGACCAGACTACACTCTCCCACTATTTCATAGGCTTGTCCACATGAGTTGTAGCAAACTTTATACGAGCTTCAACATGCCTTTTCTTTAGTAATGGAGTCTTGTGGGGTGAACAGTGGAGTGCATTGCCTATTGTTTTCTCTGTGACGATGACACCTGCTGCCTCCATGTGTTTCTGGAGCTCTTTCCAAGTGGTCCTTGGCTCTTGGGCTACTCTTCTGACTATTCTTCTGACTCCCTGGTCAGAAATCTTGTGAGGAGCCCCTGTGCATTGCTGGATGATGACTGAATGATGTTTCTTCCACTTGTGGATAATGGCCCCAATGGTGCTTACTGGAGGATTCAGAAGTTTTGAAATACACCTTTATCCGATTCCATCAATATGTGTTGCAACAATAAGGTTCTGAAGGTCTTGGGAGAGCTCTTTGCTTTCACCCATCATGAGATGTTTCTTGTGTGACACCTTGGTAATGAAAAGCCTTTTTATAGACCATCAATTTACTAACCCAGCTGATATTAATTTAAACAGATAGGGTGTATAATTACTTATTGATATCAGCTGGTTCCTTGCCTTACCTTGCCTTGGAGAACTGCTTTTTCTTAGTGTGTTTAATAATTTTTTTTCCTGTGTCATTCCACTTTATTAAACATAACTTTATTTATGGACTTTACTGTTGTGAATAGTTTATATTTACGGATTGCTTGAGTTAATACTGATATCTGGTGAAAATTTCATGTGAAAAAATTCATTGGAAATATATTTACTGAAAAAAATGTTGACATGTTCAATACTTATTTCTCCCACAGTATATCTGTCTCTGCTGCCTCTGATGTTCTTTTCCTAAAGCTATTCAGAAAGCACTAAAGAGTACAAACGAACATTGCTGTCCTCACGTCCCATATTTTTCAAGCGAAGCCATTTCCATTTTCTAAGGTATCTGTAATTAATAACTGAAATGAGCTGAAAGATTTAACAGCTAAATACACAAGTTCTATGTATTATCTCTGACTCAAAATGGTATTTCACAGTTGCATTTTCCCCCCAGCTAAACTGTCCAGTTTTTATGGTTCAGACTTGAGTCAGAAGCCGGTGCAGGTCAACGTCTTTATTCATTGGTGAAGCAAACAAACAAACACATAAACGGGAACTTAGAATGACTTTCGGTTAGTACTCACTATACTAAAGAGACTACTCTCTATACTAATCATACTACAGATAATAACAATAATACTGCGCGAAGTGCGCCGTAACTGAGGTGTTTAAATAGGAAACATAACTAAACTTAACCATGGACACCTTTGGCAAATTGACAACATACTTAACTTAAACAATACTAAACCAGAAAGTGCATGAACCAAAATTAAAGAGTCACGTGTCTAGTCCGTGGCTGCGCCGCAGTGCCATCTGCTGGCGAGGCGTTAAACCATTTCTCACATTTAGTAGCAGTGACTACACCAATCAGCCATAACATCAAAATCACCAGTCTAATATTGTGTAGGTCCCCCTTGTGCTGCCAGAGCAGCTCTGCCCTTTTAAGACATGGACTTCACAACACCTCTGAAGGTGTGCTGTGATATCTGGAACCAAGACATTAGCAGCAAATCCTTTAAGTTCTTTAAGTGGTGAGGTGGGGCCTCTATGGTTCTGAATTGTTTGTCCAGCACATCCCACAGACGCTTGATTGGCTTGAAATCTGGGGAATTTGAGGTCAATTTGAAGTCAACACCTTGAACTCCCCACATCCCCCACATCAATGAGCCTTGGGCACCCATGACCCTGTCACTGGTTCACTGGTTGTCCTTCCTTGGACCACTGTAGATAGGTACATACCATTGCATGTTGGGAAAACCCCACAAGACCTGCCATTTTGGAGACCTAGCCATCACAATTTGGCCCTGGTTAAGGTCGTTCAGAGCATAACGCTTGCCCATTTTTCCTGCTTCCAACACATCAGCTTCGAGAACTGACTGTTCACTTGTTGCCTAATATATCCCACCCCTTGACACGTTCCATTGTAACGAGATAATCAGTGTTATTCACTTCACCCGTCAGTGGTTTTAATGATATGGCTAATCGGTTTATGATGTACTGAGCAGCAAAATGGCTGAGATACAGTGCTCCCATAGAAAAAAATCTTGAGTATGAGAGAGTCTGAGGGAACATTCATAGTTGAGTCATTGTTGTTTTCTAATTGAAGAGCATCGCTTGACTGGCATAATAACTTTCCACTAGAGCCAACATGCTACTTGCATTTCTCATACACTCATCACGAGAGGAAAGGCTGGAGAGGATGGAGTCAGCACACAAAGCCAGATCTGCTGTGAACAGATTGTCCCTGTAATCTAGGAGTTAAACCTCATAGACTGCAGTTTCACACGACTGCCTTTACGCTACTGCAAAGGCTATATGGGCTTAGCAAAACACCTTCTCTTATACTGCTCTTTGGCATATTTATTGCAGTCATGAAATGCTTTAAACTGAGCTTTAGATTATTATGTGGATCAGCAGAGTGTTCAAAAGTTTTTAAAGTTTAAATAAGCTAATAACCATGATTATATAAAATATACTAATTTACTAAACTACATATTGAATGTATGTATGAATTTACTTGATTATGTATGTAATTGCAGTATGTAAATACCTGCTAAATAAATTGTAATATTAAATATTTTTGTGAGATTACATTTATATGTGGGCTAGTTATTATTAGAGTTCAAATATGGGATATTTTTACATAATGCCAATGCACATGTCTGATCTATTCTAATCCTCACATGTCCCTTTGGCTAACTTTGCAGGTTACAGTGGAAGGTGAAAACTGTTTGGTTCATCCCACGCGAGACCGAGCTAAAATCCCACACACACGCCGACTTCCCACCCGTGGGCACCTTTTGACTGTGGTGAGCTGTCCATAACTTAACACTAGAGCTAGACTAATTCCTTGAATAGCTAAGAACTGTTAGCATAGCTGTTATGTGTAACACATTTTCTCAAAAACATTTTCACCAGAAAACTTGCTAGTATGTACAATTGTTGTATTTCTTTGTATCGTTTTATCTTTTTCAGGCCTCATCATCTACATCAGATGGTATGCTGACACTTGACCTCATTCAGGAAGAAGATACGCCATCTCCTGAGGCACACGACCAGAACAAATCTGCAAACTCCAGAGTGGACACCTGTAAACTTCAGCCTGATTGTGAGTCTACAGTCAAATCTCAGAGCCTGCCACGTAAAAGTGAGAGCTCTTGGACCTGGTGCGAGAGCCAAGCACAAACGCCCAGGGCTGGAAAGAATTTCCGAACGACGGACAAGAACCGCTGCGCCTCCTTGGATGAGATCCTCTCTCACTCAGACACTAAGAGATCAATCCCTCACTGCTCAGCCTCAGCCCCCGCACACTCCATCAGCCAGCTACAGGAGCTCATCTTGTTAAAACTGGAGAGAACTCAAGAACTGCTGTGTGAGGCGCGGGGTCACAGCCAGGGTCGAGGTGCAGATTCTGTCCCTGGCAAGGAGGTGGAACGCCTGCTGGAGGAGGCGGCAAGTGCCTGGGGACAGTCCAGAGACGTGCTGGAGGAGGTAAAGGAAATCAGAGTACTGTGCAGTCAACTGGAGGAACTCTCCTACTCCAGTGACAAGCCGAAGAGCCCAAAACAAAATCAATACAGAAAGAGCATGATGTGAAGATGTGGACAAGGTGATGCAATGAGGCCTGGTGATGCATTCAAAATGTATAAAAAAATGGACTGTGAGACTGATCAATATGTGATTTGGACATAAATGCTTCTAATTTGTCAGGCTACACACCTTCAACAGCTTGTCCCAGCTTGTCAGAAGCTTTGTAAATTCTTCATAAATTTTAGCGTGTTTAAAGACACATTCACTGTACTGTCTTCTGCTACCTTCTACAGTGGTTTTTATATTACCAAACCTTTAGCAATCTCACCCAGGAACATCTGAAGAAACAACACTTATAGCACATAACAGAAATCACTGAGAGACCTTATTTATTTTTGCAGAAATTGTTTGGCTGTGATGCCACACTATGCTGGAACTTCCACAAAGGACTCTCAAAACTGATTTCTTACCAATTGACATTACATGACAGTTAGCATGTGTATAAATGCTTAAACTGTACATGCAGACTGTAGTCCTGTTTTACAGCTGATACTTTGTAGAAGGTTGTCCAAAGCCAGAAACAAGAAATTTGCCATAATCCAGTAATTGATGATGTTACAGAAAATGCATGTTGTAGCCATTGTGAAATTCTGTTTGCTTTACAAAATCCTGATTTGTTCCTCTTCCCTCGGTGGCAGTGGCAGAGCGGAGCTTATAATATATACTCTTCTGGAGCCAATAATATATACTCCCTGGCCACTTTCATAGGGACAAATAAGCACATGCTCAGCCTATCATGGGGCAGCAGTGCAATGCATAAAAGCATGTAGATTCAGAGCTTCAGTCAAGAGCTTCAGTCAATGTGCACATCAAATATTAGAATGGGGAAAAATATGATCTCAGTGACTTTGACTGCGACATAGTTTTTGGTGCCAGAAGGGCTGGTTTGAGTATATCAGAAACTGTTGATGTCCTGGGATTTTCATGCAAACATATCTTTAGTGTCTTTAATGTTTACACAGAATAGTACGAAAAACAAAAAAACTTGTTCTTGGGCAGAAATACCTTGTTGATGAGAGTGGTCAGAGAAGAATGGCCAGATGACCACTGCTGGACAGGTGACGATTGGAAAAAGACCATGTGATGTTTTTCCAATCTTCAGCTGTCCAGTTTCCAGTTTTGTAGACTCAGATTCCTGTTCTTGGGTAACAGATGTTGTAGCCCATTCTAGAGACTGCTCTGTGTGAAAACCCCAAGAGATCAGCAGTTTCTGAAATACTCAAACCAGCTGGTCTGGCAACAACAACTATAACAGTGGTAAAATTACTGAGATCACACAATTGCATAAAATAAGCAGGGGTACAGATGTTTTTTTTTTTTTTTTTTTTCATCAAAGTGGCTGGTGAGTTTAAATTGGTTTATAATATTAGGATTAGGCAGACAGAAATTGGCTGCTGCTATGATATGTTAGTTTTTTGCTGCACTGAAAACTAATATATCATAGGTCAGGGTATTTTGGAGTGTTAGCTCTAACTCTGCTGTCAGGGAGCCCTTTATGAAGTGGATTAATATGGAGGAGCAAAGCATCCCAGGCTGTGGAGCTACTTAGAAAACCACAGGCATCACCAACCTGCCACAATGTGAATGTTTTATTTTTCTATGTAATACACTGGAACAGCTCTGGGTCATTGAGGTTTGAAGTCTCCAAGGCTCTGGACTTTATGGGGCTGTACGAGTCTTTGCTGCTTCTGTGATGTTTTCCTAATAATGCTCAGCACACATGGTCCATTATATACGTACAAGATGTCAGTATATACACAAATGCAGCCAGTATCAGTGGCGGCCATTGTGAGGAGGCTTACTGCATCTGTGCAGAAGAAAGCCGAACTTTCTTTTATCTGTATTCCTGACCGTAGATATACGGTCAGGAATACAGATAAAATCTGGTGCCAGTGTTGCCGTAAGTTTTGGAAGGAGGAAGAGACAGAACTGCCATTAGATCTGGTATTCAATGTTTGTGGAGGCTTGAACGCTTAAATGAAATGGAAAATAATCTCAAATTTGCACTATTCAATGCTGTAAAAACTGAAGTGAAACTGGCAAGCTGTCTTTTTTTTTAACCCCCCTAAGGCGCTAAGCAGACAATCTAACAGTAGCTAGCTCACAGTCAGTTACCTAAAATGTTGGTACAAGGATACAATGATTTACAAAAAAAAAAAAAAATTAAATGCTGCCTTAGTGTATTTTCCAAGGGCACATGCAATTTGCATGTCAGTTTCAAAGATGTTTGTGTTATCCATGAATGAAATTTTACCTTTAAGTTGCCTGAACCAATAAGAGGTGAGATGTGTAGTGGCACAGAGGCCTTTACATTAGACCTAATTTGCTTAAGTAAAACTCAGCAGATAGAAATCTATGCAATATTGCATACAAGCCTAAAATAATCAGGCATTGAGATTTACTGGTGATGTAAAGTGTGGTACTGTTACAGACCAAAGGGTATGTGCTGCCGGTATTTAACGTCTTGTTTTACAATTAATAGCTCATTAATGTGTTTGCACAATTAGGTATGATTTAAATCATGTAGGTATGAATCATACTGTAGGTATGATTTAAATCTTTTTTGTCATTTAGACCTAATTACAGTGTTATTTTTCTACATTTTATTGTAAAATGCATTTTTGTAGTCAGTAAAATATTCTAGAAAGGGATTTCCCCCCAAAAAAGATTTGTATAATGCTTACCTGGGCAAAAAGCTCAAATCACATCTGTCGGAATCCGAGGCACTATGATATGTTGTGGAAAACCTTTTAGCATTTAACAACGTAACAAAGCACAGTATGTTTTAACATATTTTTGCATTCTGAATTTTTGTCTCTGTAATAGATACAGAACTAATCCAATTTCCTTTGTTTATGCAATATTAATGCTGCAAATATGCTAGTAATATCTGTCTCTAACACATTTGAATATGTAACATCAGTGGAATCACCACAATTTTCCCACCAAGTTATGACTAGAAACTAATTTCCCCACACATCTGTCTATAAACAAAATGGACCACAAATGAGAAAATCTAAATTATTAAACATTATACAGGCTGCAGACTGGACGAGGCCACAGATAAATAATGTTTACCTTTTCAGTGATGTTATTACTTTCTTAACACTGCAGAAGAAATGACAGCAAGTGAAAATATCTTGAATGCAGTCAAATATATGACTATTAGTCATATTTCTAGACATGCTTTATTAATTTTAAGTTTGAAATAGTCTTATTGTATTGGCAGATACCAAGCAGTTTTTTCTAGAAAGAAGCAAAATTATCTGCCAAAAGAATAAGAATATTTGAAGTGAGTTAAAGCATCTGAAAACCAGGCTGAATAATCTTAGATTGATTTATAATAAATTCATAATAAGAACTATTAAATACATTTGCAATATCACTTACTAAGATATTATTATGTAGTGTGACCAAGTTTTTCTTATTTTCCAAAATCCTTCCTGTAAGCCATATAATCTACCAATTGTAACAACTTCTCTTGATTTTTTGGAATGCTTCATTTTAATTGAATTTTATTACAGAATGAATGAATGATTGAATTGCACTGGGCTGATTTGCCAGATACGGTCCCAGGAGAGGCATAAAATTGTTTCATATAATGAACACACAAACACATTCTAGTTCAGCTCTGGCTCTGTTTTATTTTTAAAGCTAAATGTACCAGATTAAATCCTAATGGGGTTATGTTTATAGAGTGTTTTTACTGTGATTGTAGAGCAGTAAGTGTTGATGCAGGGGGCTTGAATGTTAATCATGTTTATACTCTGGACTATCTCTGATTGATGTCACACCTTTGCTGAGATGCCATGCAGTCACAGACTGCTGGAAATACCTCAGAAATGCAGCTATGTACCTCAAACACGTTAATCATTTCAGTTGATGTGCTTAGTGTTTTGTAAAATTGATGCTGTGTCCCCTAGAGTCTCCTTAGCGACATGCTTCAGGTATAGCATAACGGGATACATGTGGTTATGTGTGAATATGTAATTGAATGTGTTGCACTTAATTTTTTTTTTATGTTCAGGATTGGTGAATCTCTGATATACTTGAGACAGACCACTTGTGCAATTAAAAACCATTACCATTACAAACTCCATAACCACATTTATATACTGAGTAAATGTCTGTTTCTTCCCTTCATAGCAATAGCAACAATATTCTGCGCTTGCAGGAAAAAAAGGTTCTCCAGCATTCTTGGTATAGTTAATCTTTTTTTTTTTTTTTGCTTTCTAAAGTGTCAGTTTTAGGGTTCTTTGTAAAACTTTTAAAGGTTCCCCCAGAAGAAACACTAGAGACCCTAGAGAAGATTCTTTCGATTTTTTTATCAAAGAGCACAGATTTATGCCAAAGACACACAAAACCTTATGATTAATCTTTTTCATTCTATTAAGCAAGGTAGGTATTCACATAACTCATTACTTGTAACTATCAAGATTAACTCTAGCACAGTGTAAAATGGCCAAACAGATTGCTTAAGTCAAGTGTTGTGTGAGTACACTGGGTCTCAAATATACTTAATGAATTTATTTTTAGTGCTTTCTTTTTTTCTTCTTTAAGATCACGAGTAAACATTTTTTTCTGTGTGGGAAAACATCCTGTTGCATTTCAGTGTTTCACGGTTAATAAAAAACTGCTTGCCATTGAATATGGTTTCATTATGACAATGGAATCTGTTCATACACATTGTTTGGTGATGCCATTTAACAAAATTCACTCTTTTTAAATCTAATCTTTGGAGATTTGTTAAAAAAATAAATAAATCACGAAATGTATCTCCATCTTCAAGAGTTTAGCAGATTTAGCTTGTACATGTGAAAGTTTTACTAGACGTTCTATAACAGGGAACGTCTATACACAATACCGATTTAATAACACAGCAATGAAAGGCTTTAAAGGTTAGCAGCGGTATGTGGTGCCAGTCAGAAATTGTATGGTATAAACTCCATCATATGGTACAAAATGTCAAGAGAGAACCTTTAGCTGCTAATTATAGCTGAATAAAGTATCACTGTGAACGCAGTTTGCTGATGTGGTGCCATTGAATTAGCCCCAGCAAAGTACAACAACAAAATCATCAATCTTCTACATTACATTTACATTTATTCACTTAGCAGACGCTTTTATCCAAAGCGACTTACAAATGAGAGATACAAGCAAAGTGATATCAAGCAGAGAACAATACAAGCAATGCTACAATACAAGATCTATTAAATGAGTACTAGAAGAAGCAAAGTGTGCAGAGTAGAGGTGTAAGTGCTTTTTAAAAATTATTATTATTTTTTTTTAATGAGTTGGTTAGGTGTTGATGGAAGAGGTGGGTCTTTAGCTGTTTCTTGAAGATGGTGAGTGAATCTGCAGTCCTGATAGAGGTTGGAAGTTCATTCCACCACTGAGGAACAGTTAGTGTGAAGGTTTTGGAAAGGGACCTTGTGCCGCGCTGAGTAGGAATTACTAAGCGGCGGTCGCTAATCGATCGCAGATTGCGTGTGGGATCGTAAGCCTTCAGCAGAGAGTTGAGGTAGGAGGGTG
>JAFFST010048845.1:83291-109365 GCA_022414735.1 Noturus placidus | reverse complement strand
CTGGTATAACAATTACTTCAGCATTTCAGCTAAATGTTTTGTGCTATAAGCCATTAGAGTTCAACCCCCCCCCCCTTTAAATTAAATTATGAAATTTAACAAGCGTTGAAAGACTTTTGATTTTCTTCTTCAGGATTGATAGAAGCTGAAAAAGTAGATAAAAAATACAAAAAATTAACATGTGTCAGTTTAAATTAAATAAAAGCTTAACAAAAGCTCCTTCTCAGTCATGTTCAGTTTAGTAGGCTTTTTAATTAGTTTACCAACAAAGACAGAAGAAATTGTAGATGTGTGGCAGCCTGGGGAAACCCCTTCACATGGTGAAATGTTGGTATTTTCTGCTCTATAAATGTTTTGAAACCTTTTGTTAAATTGACTCCTTATTTATTTAAAGTGATTTCTGCAGAAAGCTTAGGCAAGTTTACAAGCTGAATAAAACATTCCCAGGCTAGGCGTCAATTTATGTTATGTGTAGAACTTTTGCATACTGCACAACACTTTGTCATCAAGGTACATATCTTTTCATATATCTAATTTTATCTTAATTAGCCTCATCAGTTCTTTTGTCACACTGAGAAATTAATAATAGACATAAAAAAAAGCTTGTCCAAGAATACATACCCACCAGAACAAGTACAGACAATATAAAAACAATTTTAAGCAGTTCATGTTGCTGTCTAAAAGTGTTTTTAGCTGATGAATGTATGTGTGTAAATGATGTGACTGACTGCTGGCATTTATGTGCTCTCTAAAAATCAGTGTGATACCAATGAATATAGCAACCCAACCGATAGAGTAAGATATTTATTTTACTCTGATTATATCAGGACTAAGGAAATGACTCAAAAAGTAGAGTGGGAACAGTGCAGAGTTGCTTTTGCCAATAAATTCAAATCTTCCAGGAAAAAAAAAAAAAAAAAAAACCCACTGTCTCTAGATATGAGCTGTAGATACAGGCTGTATTAAGCCAAGACTGTAGAATGTATGAAGATCTTGTCTATACCTGTTGTGCTGCCAGGTTCAGTGAGTGGAAACTCAATACCTGACATTGTACAAGAACGAGTTCAGTTGGTTGGATGTAGTTGAATTGAATACTGTAACTGCAGCAAGTGTTTTCTGACAGATTTTATTACCTTGTGTTATCTTATTGTTTTCATTCACATGCCAAAACTTTTCCATAAATATTCCCTCAAAACCAGTCCACATCAGGACATAACATGAAATGAAGCTCTGATTATTCTAAACGATACTTCTTAAAAGAGTTAAAAGGTTTAACTTTTTTTTTTAATTAAATTTTGTCATTGTTCAAAACCATAAAAAAATAATTTAAACAAAGATTTTAAGATGAAAAACAACAGTGCTAATTGGCTTTAAAGATTAGAGTATAACGCCCAACTCTCCACAAACATTTCCACATACTGAAATGGCCTTCTAAGTGTCGCCCCCCCCCCCTTTTTTTTACAGGTTATACGGATGATGATGAATATGATTATGCGACACAGACCGCAGGATACACCAACTATACAGATTACTTCTTTGAATATGAATATGACAGTATGCCAAGTTATGATAAATCTAATAAATAATTAAAATTAAATGCATTATATACACATCACTTCTTTCCTGTTACCATTAATACTTTTGTCATGTTACAGATAATACAACCAGTATAAATTATGATTTGTATGTAACTCCGAATCAAGGCAATAATCATGGACAATCCATTTCAGTAATTGAAGGAGAAGTCAGTGATGGCATGAACCCAATAAATGATGAGGTAAATAAATATATGTATAAAAAAAAACAACCATAATGCACTCACTATGATAGTACATAATTAAAAAATATTCTTCTTCTGATAAAAATATGTCAGTGTTAGCAGTTTATTAAAGTGACTTATACATAGTCATGTGAAAAAATAAGTACACCCTATGGAAATTTTGGGCTTTTTTGACATATTTGGACAAGCAAACGTTTGATCCTCTTTGAAACCATGCCTATTAAGGAAGTTGATATACTTGAACAAAACCACAAGAAAAGATAGCATTTTCATTCATTTATTCAACAGAAATATCAATAGATGTGTTTCTTCTGTGGAAAAAGTAAGTACACTCTTGGCCTCAGAAGCTAGTTTTTCCCCCTTTAAGAGAAATAACTTATTGTAGGCATTTTGCATAATTGTCCACCAGTGTCTGACATCGGCTTGCTGGAATTTTTGACTACTCTTTCGTGCAGTATACTTTATCGTGTTGCACATCAAATTTGTGGCGGCTGTGGCTCAGTCGGTAGAGCGGGTTGTCCACTAATCCGCTAATCGTAGGGTTGGTGGTTCGAATCCCGGCCCGGGTGATCCCATGCCGAAGTATCCTTGGGCAAGACACTGAACCCTAAGTTGCCCCCGATGGCAAGCTAGCACCTTGCATGCAGCTCTGCTACCATTGGTGTATGAGTGTGCACTTGTAAGTCGCTTTGGATAAAAGCGTCTGCTAAATGAATAAATGTAAATTTCTCTCTGATTTTAGAAGTATGCACTTTGACAACAACAGTTTCAAGACTTACTAACAGATCATGTAATGAAATTTTGGGGTTCTTGGAGGCTTCATTTCACATCAGACCATCTGCTCTTGAGCTGAATTTTCTTGCACGGATAGTCCTGGACAAATTGGAAGTCATTTCAAATCTGTGCCATTTGTAGATGATTTTCCTTACAATGGAATGATGTATTTCAAATAATTGGGAGATCTTTTTAAATCACTTGCCAGACTCATAGGCATCCACAATTTTTTTTTTTTCTGAAGGCCTTATTATAATATATAAAACTATTTAGATCTTGACAAAATGACACCACAAAGCAAAGGGAACACCAGACTCTAGATATGAGAGTTTTAAATAAGAAAGGTTCCACCTGCACTCCCTAAGCAGGTTTTAATCACTGGCACCCAATCTTGAACACCTGATTCTAATTTTATGGATTTGAAGGTGTGATAAATGTAGGCTTATAATTACATTCTCCATGTGACTGATCTTTTTTTTGTTCACTGAAATCGTGATAATTACTACAAAATGTCCATTTTATATGTGCATAAACCTTATAAATAGGCACTGTTTCAAAGCGTATCAAATGTTTGCTTGTCCAAATATGTCAAAAAATCCAACACTTTACATGGGGCATGCTTATTTTTTTCACATGACTGCAAGTAATCACCTCTCTTTGAATATTTTCACATTTGTATTGTAAAGAAAAACTGTCTAAGACTTTTTGAAAGCTCTTTTGTCTTCATGATGCTATATGTTTGGGCATGTTCTCTCTGGGGCCTTCCAGGAACAGATGTATTTATATTGAGATTACGCTCTAATTGCACACAGGAGCTATCAACCACTTGTATGACTTCTGGTGGAACCAGAATTAATTTAGGGGTTTAACAGTCACAGGGCTAAATCCTTACACAGTCACAGATATAAAATTTTTCATTTTACATTTGTAATTCATTTTGCTATATACTTTTGTCATTTATTTTCCTACTTCAATATTATGGGCTATTTTGTGTTGATCTATGACATAGTATAATCCCAATTATGTCCATTTCATTTCCAAGTTGTAACATTACAAAATGTGAAAAATTTCAAGGGGGTTAATACTTATGCAAACCACTGTATAAACATATTTGCCAAAATTGGTTTAGTATATTAAATGATATATAACTTTTAGCTAGCAAGTTAAGATTTTACAATGTTAATGCTCAGCACTGTTGGATGTTTCCAGAATTAACATTCTTTTCTTGACCTTCAGGCCTCAACAGTGTGTAGATACTATGCTGTAGGACTGGGACTTATTGTGCAACGGTTCTGCCAATAAACATGACTTGGATTTTTACACACACAGCCTGAACAAAGGTGGGTTAGGCAATAAAACTCCATAATGCTATATTTTCAGATTTTCCCTCCACTAATATTGGCACCCTTGGTAAATACGAGCAAAGAAGGCCATGAAAAAGTGTCTTTAACCTTTTGATCTTTTGTTAAATTTTTATTTTTTTTGTACAAAAATTCTCTAAAAATACACAAAAATTCACAATTGCAAACAAAACAGGTTTATAAAAAAAATTAAATATATATATGTTACATACAGTATATGTGTGCCACAAGTATTGGCATCCTTTCAGTCAATACATCCCTTTACCAAGATAATAGCTCTGAGTCTTCTCCTATATTGCCTGATGAAGTTGAAGAATACATGGCAAGGGATCTAAGAGCATTCCTACATTCTCTCCAGATCCTTCAAATTTCGAGATTCATGCTGGTGGACTCTTCTCTTCAGTTCACCCCACATGTTTTCTATGGTTTTTAAGTCAGGGGCTGGGATGGCCATGGAAGGATCTTAATTTTGTGGTCAGTAAACCATTCTGTGTCGATTTTGATGGATGTTTTGGATTATTGTCAAGCTCGAAGGTCCAACCATTGCCCATTTTAAGCTTTCTTGCAGAGGCAGTCAGGTTTTCATTTCATTTAATATTTTTGATAGTCCAATAATTTGATAGTCCATGATGCCATGTATCCTAACAAAATGTCCAGGTCCTCTTGCAGAAAAACAGCCCCAAAACATTAGAGCCATATTTAACCATAGGCATGAGGTACTTTTGGCCACTCAACCAGGTGTACTAAGAAAATGTAAAATATCAATGAGAACATACTCCAAATAATTTTTTCTAATATTAATTCATAGTGGTGCCAATAATTGTGGCACACATATATTTAACCAAGATATTTTGTTTTGGATAAACCTGTGATAAACCTGTGTGAATTAAAAAAATAAATAATCAGGGTTAAACAAAGATAATTTTCCACAGCTTTCTTTGCTCATATTTACCAAGGCTGCCAATATTAGTGGAGGGCACTGTATGAAAGTAAACACAGAAAAAGACAGAATATATTGGAATATATCTTCAGTGTGAAAACTTTTTTCCCCCTTAATTCTTTATAGGGCTGAAAGAATTTTGATTTTCAGGCACTGCAGGATACATGGCAGTGCCATTTTGGATGCCCAAGCAGCTTGACCTTTTCTTCAGAGGGTGCACTGTGGGTTCTTTTTAACTGTTCTTTTAAGCATTTATTGTAAAACCTTCATTAAATATTAAAGTGTAGACTGTAGAATTTGGCCAAACATTAGTTTACTTATACATTGGTTCATCAAACAGCCATAGAAATATACACTCACTATTACCCATATCTAATTCACTTACATTGTAAGCTAGCCACATAGACATCACAATGGATCATGAGCTTTTTTTTTTAATATTAACAAAACAGGTTCAGAACTTAATGTGAAGTTCTTCAAAGTTGCTGGCAGCATATGTAGTAAATTATAGGGTTAAATATTAATAGCAAATATAAATATATTTTTATTAACAAATTTCGCCGAATTCCACCTCCATTTTTAAAAAAAAGAACAATCAATCATGTAATTGTATGCAAACAAATGTTTTTTACACAACATTAAAGCATCACACATTTAATTTTGGAAGCACCAGCCTCTCATTCAGACTTTGTAAATCAAATAGAGTTGGATATAGAGAGATTGATGGAGAGATAGAAATAAAGCTGAATGATTTTTTTTAAGTAATTGTTATTATGATTTTAGAGAAAAAACAATTACTGTGATGTTACAGAAAAAAAACCCCAAACAATATCCAATATTACCACATGAGTGTAGAACACTCATTTGTAAGCTTTTTGGCAATCTCTTTGGCATAAATCCCACACAATTTGCTTACACTCTTACAAAAAAGGGTTCCTTAAGAGATCAGTTTGCTTACACTCACACAAAAAGGTCCATCACTTTTTAAAGAGCTTTACTTGAAACCCTGCTTATGAAGAACACTCTGTTGTAGGGTTCTATATAGAAATTTTAAGAATTCCCCCAGAGTGACAAAACAGAACCCCACAATTAACATTAAATCACTGTTATGGTGAAAAGAAAACCAAAAATAATTTCTTTTGATCACATATATTTCACACCGCTTCCCCCCAAGACAGATTTATTGCTCTTGCCTTGGCACATTGGTAATTTTTTTTATTAATTCACCCGAAGTGATTATCAGAATAGGCTCTGCAAGCTTATGCAATTTTATAGTCAGGCTTGATCTTGTTTGGACTTGTTTACAAGAATGAAAGCAAAGCACAGCTTTCATTCTCTCTGATCTGATTGTATGTGAAATTTTAGACAAATGTTTAAAAACAACCCCTGTATTTTTGTCCAATCTGTCACATGAACAGAAGCACATTATAAGACGAAAGACTTGTTTTTGTCTAACTCTTGCAAGCCTTTGATATGTATATCATTTTAGGATTTTATATCTAAATTTCAGATGTGGGTAAAGTTGCTGTAAGCTTACCTCAAGTAATCTCTACCGCTGCCAAAAACCAATTATTTAGGAGTAACTATGGTAAATAGTTGATGGTAACTAGAGTTAGCTGGTGTCCATTAATATTCACATTGCATTTGAGAGAGAGAGAGAGAGAGAGAGAGAGAGAGAGAGAAAACAAACACATACAATCATTATTAAAGTTCCTTACTTCAGACATGTAATAAACAAATAGAGGAATTATGCCTTGGGACATAACAATACAAAATGAGTAGATTTTCAGTAGCCATTCAGTATAAATAAGAGATTAGTTAGTATATTAATTATAATAACATTAATTATAGAAGATAATAACTAAAAGTTCAGCATGACTAAAACTATGCCAGCAATGCCACATTGTGATGGGTATTCTGATTTTTCTTCTTCAGTGAATCAGATCAGTTAACTAAGATCACTGGTAATAGTTGACTCCCAAATAGCTCATTGCCATTTTTTAGTTTAAACTGAACAAATGTTGTGATATCATGACCAGTGATTGTTATTTCTTTGGATTTCTTTGTTGCATGCAATCTTGCTTTACCTTCTAATTGAAGAAATAACATTGTTTTGAATTGAATTTTGTGAAATCAATTAAAAAAATCATTACATCAGGTGCTACAAATGTGCATTAACAAATACTGGCTTTCACTGCATTGGCCCTACTGTGTCTGTGTTTCATTCAGGAGATAAATTTTCATTTATCCTAATTGCTGATCGCATCTCCTAATATATGCAGTACATCTTCAACAAGCAGCAGGTGGATCGTCTGTCATGCTGCTTCATTTACACAGCTAAGAGTCAAAGACTCGTCTCATCATCCATGATAGCGAACAGCTCAGATGATGAAAAGTGGTTTCCATGGAAGCATATTGATTAAATTACACTACAGAGTAACAGCAAGAGTACAAGAGTAACATCATTGCTTATATCTATCTATCTAACTATCTATCTATCTATCTATCTATCTATCTATCTATCTATCTATCTATCTATCTATCTATCTATCTATCTATCTATCTATCTATCTATCTATCTATATATATATATATATATATATATATATATATAATACTGTCACAGATTGCAGATGTTAGAACTTGTATGTTTGCTTTAATTATCAAAGTGTTGAATTGGGTAAAGGAAAACATGTTCCTACCTCTGGTACATGGACATGTTAAATAACCATCCAGCCCTCCAGCTTGTGAGAAAGAAATGAGCTGCATCAAAATATTTGCTGTTGGAGATGGTCATTCATTTTAAGTCCAAGTTGGTCCCTATGTGATGTTTGATGTAGTCACACTATGGCAGGGCATAGATAAAAGAGATGAACACAGGGATTAATATGTAAACCAAACACTGTGACAGAAACTTTCATGGGTTGGGATGTAGGCTGTGTTTACTGAGCTGTAAAACATGCAAATCACACAAATCCTGCAGAGATACAACTTTATTTTAATGCTCTGCATACATTATAAATTGCTTGTGGATATGTAGCAACCTTTCTACATTAAGTAATGCTTCCTTGTTCATTTCCTCATTTTTATTCATGTATTAAATGGTAAATGGCACACTTATATAGTGCTTTTATCCAAAGCGCTTTACACTGTGTCTCATTCACCCATTCACCCATTCACCCACTCACCCACTCACACACACCAGTGGTAGCAGAGCTGCCATGCAAGGCGCTAGCTTGCCATCGGGGTCAACTTAGGGTTCAGTGTCTTGCCCAAGGACACTTCGACACTTCGGCATGTGGCATCATCCGGGCCAGGATTCGAACCGCCAACCCTATAATTAGTGGACAACCCGCTCTACCGCCTGAGCCACAGCCGCCCTGTATTATCTCATTCCTCTGCTTATCTTAAGAAGTTTTGAACAATTTGGAAAGCAAAGACAAAGAAATGTACATATGACAAACTTAGTGCTTAAATGGGAGTGAAGGGTGTAGCTCTATATGGTAGGACTGATTACCCTATCCCTAACCTTAACCTCTGTTAAGGTATACTCATCTTTCCTTGACTGCTCTAACCACACACATAAAACAAACTGATACATCTTGCATTCATGATGCTGGACTTTTGGTCATGCTGGATCAATTTCTAGGTCATGAAAATCTTTAACTTAAATTTTCAACTGTCCAGGTTGTGCCCACTGTTGCTTCTGATTCCTGTTCTTCTGGTCTTCTGCTGTTGTAGCCCATCCACTTCAATCTTCAGCTTGTGCATTCTGAAGTGCTTTTTTGCTCACCATAGTTATAGAGTGGCTATTTGAATTGAAGGGAAAATCAAAACTAGATGTTTTTTTGCACCATTTTGTGTAAACTCCAATGATAATTCTGTGTTTAAAACCCAAAGAATCAAACAAAGAATCAAAATCTAAAGATTTTAACATGCATTAATAAATCGTACAAATCCTGCAGAATTACAACTCTTTGTTCACTCCTCTGCATATGGTACAGTATGAATTGCTTGTGGATACACAGCAGTCTTTCTACATTACAGAAACAGAAAGTCCCAACAGCTCTGATTTGGTGGAAGAGAGCTGTAATTTACATTGATTACTGAGCTACTGTTTCTATTTCACAGTGCACTGTATTTTGCATAGAGACAGCCTTGTTTGTGTTTTTCTGTTATCATCTGTACCACTGACAATAAATGTGAGTAAATTGCATTTAGATGTGTGATGACAGCTAGTGCTGTCATGAAACATTGACAATGATATCTTGCCTGTAAAGGACAGAGTCTCTGTCTTCTTGTTTATCAACAACATTTTTCTCCATTTACCACACACACTTGTCAGAAAAAAACAAAAATAAGCCACTGTCTCTATCCCCTGCTAATCTTCTCCCTGTTGTGATATTTTTAATCTTCTCTGCTGTAGCAAGGACATCAAATTTGTGTGAGAATCATGTGTCTGCTAACCAACACAGCAGAACACCTCTGTAAAAAGGCTTGATATATCCAGCGCTAGGTGGAATTCAGGTCAAGGGCGTAACCATGGTACAGACCTTGGGGGTCCTTCACCATCCGTTTGAGGATGCCCCACAGATGCTCAACACGGTTTAGGTCTGGAGACATGTTTGGGCGGTCCATCACCTTCACCCTCAGCATTTTTAGCAAGGCAGTGGTCATCTTGGAGGTGTGTAGGAGGTCATTATTATGCTGGAATACTGCCCTGCAGCCCAGTCTCTGAATGGAGGGGATCATGCTCTGCTTCAGTATGTCACAGTACATGTTGGCATTCATGTTTCCTCAATGAACTGTACCTCCCCAGTGCTGGCAGCACTCATGCAGCCCCAGACCATGACACTCCCACCACCATGATTGACTGTAGGCAAGACACAGTTGTCTTTGTACTCCTCACCTGGTTGCTGCCAACCACGCTTGACACCATCTGAACCAAATAAGTTTATCTTGGCCTCATCAGAGCACAGGACATGGTTCCAGTAATCCATCTCCTTAGTGTTTGCAAGCTTTCTTGTGCATCATCTTTAGAAGAGGCTTCCTTCTGGGGAGACAGCCATGCAGACCAATTTGATACAGTGTGTGGTGTATGGTCTGAGCACTGACAGGCTGACCCCCCACCCCTTCAACCTCCACAGCGATGCTGGCAGCACTCATACGTCTATTTCCCAAACACAATCTCTTGATATGACGCTGAGCACGTGCACTCAGCTTCTTTGGTCGACCATGGCGAGGCCTGTTCTGAGTGGAACCTGTCATGTTAAACCACTGTATGGTCTTGGCCACCGTGCTGCAGCTCAATGTCAGGGTCTTGGCAATCTTCTTATAGCCTAGGCCATCTTTATATATAGCAACAATTCTTTTATTCAGATCCTCAGAGAGTTCTTTGCCATGAGGTGCCATGTTGAACTTCCAGTGACCAGTATGAGGGAGTGTAAACCAAATTTAACACACCTGCTCCCCGTTCACATCTGAGACCTTGTAACACTAATAAGTCACATGACACCGGGGAAGGAAAATGGCTAATTGGGCCCAATTTGGACATTTTCATTACGGGTGTACTCACTTTTGTTGCCAGCGGTTTAGACATTAATGGCTGTGTGTTGAGTTATTTTGAGGGGACAGCAAATTTACACTGTTACACAAGCTGTACACTCACTACTTTACATTGTAGCAAAGTGTCATTTCTTCAGTGTTGTCACATGAAAAGATGTCATCAAATATTTACAAAAATGTGAGGGGTGTACTCACTTTTGTGAGATACTGTATTTGCATCTAAATTCTACTTTCTGTGATCTTTCTTGCACAATAAGACTCAAGGGATATGCTGAATATTCAACTTGGCTGCTTTTGTTCATTGTTCCTTCTGAATTAATAAATCAGTTTGCTGAGCTGTGTTGCGAAATCCCAATTAGTATGATCTGTTTAGCCTGCTGTGAGACTTTATTAATGATTACAGATCTGAATGAGTCACAAGGCTATTTCACATGTCACTATTAGGATACTGTCACAAAGCAAGCTTTAGAACATTGACTCTGATTAGCCTTTTCCAGCAGTTAGTGGGGAGAAAGAATGGGGTGATCGTACACTAAGGGTGGCAGATGCACCGCCTAACTATGCACAGGACAAGGTGGCATTTATCATTTATTATTTATTCCTATTCACAAAAGGAATGGCCACTCAGAGGAATAACTGGATTGGCTTCTTATTTGCTCTGTAGTTTCTAATAGTCAGGGGATTCATTAAAATGCAAAATTTAAAATGATTTGATGTTTGATTTTATATTTGTGAATTTTATAACTGGCACAGAATGACCTGGTTGTATTCTGTCAGCTACAATGAAACATGATGATTTATTAAACAGTCACGTTTCTATTTCATATAATCAAAAGTAATGTGGCAAATAAAGGATTAAAACACAAAGGGGTGTGCTGTTATAGGAAGATAATCAATGCTGAGGTAGAATGGTAAAGCCTTACACGAAGTGGAGAAGCTACAGTTGTTACCTCACTAGTTTCTGTTTATTTCTGTCTGTTGAAGTTCATAAGACAAAAACCTAACAAACAATCAAAAAAATATCATTTTCATCATGTTTCAAAGAAAGCAGAAAACATATCAGAAATCATGAAGACTAATCATGCAGGAAAACTTACTGACTGTTACAAAGCACTGACACTGGAGACTCCTTCCATAAATATTAAATAAACATGTCCATACAGAAAATTTTTATGTTTTACTTTGTGAAATAACACTTTTTAAAATCTATATATTATTAGAATTAGATTAGGTGGAGCATCCGGCATACAAGTTCCTGTGTAAGTTGATAGAAACTATGTATTAAATGGTAAATGGTCTACACTTATATAGCAATTTTTTCCAAAGTGCTTAACACTGTGTCTCATACACACACACACACACACACACACACACACACACACACACACCAATGAAAGCAGAGCCACCATTCAAGGTGCTAACTTGCCATCGGGAGCAACTTGGGGTTCAGTGTCTTGCCCAAGGACACTTCGGTGTGTGGAGTCACGTGGGCCTGGAATCGAACCGCCAACCCTACGATTAGTGGACAACCCACACTACCACCTGAACCACAGCCGCCCTGTATTAGAATTTGTGCTTTAATATAAATGTACGATTTTAAAAACAGCCTGTCAGAGCTGCTGTTATTAAAAAAAAATAAAAATAAATCAACATCTTCTGACCTGTTAGGCTTTTTACAACCACCCTTCCATCACACTATTGAAATATCATGAAAACTACAAAGTCTGTCCCATACTATAAGCTTTTATAGTAGTGTAAAAACACTTAAAACACTTTTATGTTTCATACTTTCAGAAAATTTTAATTTTGAGTAGCAAAAAAGTAGCCTGTCCATATTTACTATTCACGAACATTCTGACTGAATCTTTCACAATATACAAGCTATACAGAATATACTATATCAATCCCTCCGGGATTTAGTGATTTTGCAATTGCAGATATTAGTTCAAAATCAAGCAACCTCTGCAATATTCGAAGGAGCTTGCAATTTTTAAAAATTACTGCAGATTTGGGCCAAGATGTGTTATGTGACCTCATCACATTGTACATTCAGCATAATCCCTCTTCGATTCACATCCATTGAACATGACTACAGCTACATAAAAGGTTTCATTTACCAACAAACATCACTGCAATAGACTGTGCAAAACAATTTTTTGCAATTTGCAAAAGTTAGCATTTTTTTGGTCACAACAATCACAAAAAACTCTGCGAAATCCTGTACGGACTGACTATATGGCCAAATTTATGTAGACACCTGAACATCACATTCATATTAGCTTTGCTGAACATTCAATTTCACATGGGGTTGAAGGCTCTGTGTAGGCCACTCAGGTTCTTACACATTAACCTTGACAAACCATAGGCCTGTTTCACAAAGCCAGTTTCGGTGGCAGCCCAGGTAAGTTTGAGTTTAGCTTGAGCTGGATTTTCAGTCTCAACACAGTGGATTGGTTTTTAATGGGTTTCATCTCCATCGTAACTTACGCTCCATAACTAGCCTACTCTGGAGCAGGTTTTATTCTGGCAGTAGAGAACAGTGACTTTTAAACTTTGACCCTCTGACCCTCATTCCTTTGAAATAAGTAAACTACATGCCTTACTGTGACTTCTTGCATAGCAGATTAGTGCTAAAGCTACCTTTGACAATTCCAGCTGTGAAACAACAATTAATAGTCTAGCCCAGCCTTGGCAATGCAACAGACAAATAGCACAGCATTAGAGTTATCACCAAAATAAATAAATAAAAAAAAACCCAGCTACTTTCTTAACAAAATGCAAACGTACGAACGAGGTGGTACAAATTAATACGATTTCTCAAAAAAGCAAAATGTTACGAATTGTCGTGAGACTGTGTTGAAATCCTCCTAACAAATAATTACATCATCACACAAGCTGTGTGCACTTCAGCGGATTATGGTGACAGCGGACCTCCTCCTAGCACACTACAACTAAATAAACCCTAATCCTGACCCCCTCCTAGCACACAACAACTAAATAAATCCTAATCCTGACCCCCTCCTAGCACACAACAACTAAATAAATCCTAATCCTGACCTCCTCCTAGCACACTACAACTAAATAAACACTAATCCTGACCCCCTCCTAGCACACAACAACTAAATAAACCCTAATCCGGACCTGCTCCTAGCAAACAACAACTAAATAAACCCTAATCCAGACCTGCTCCTAGCAAACAACAACTAAATAAACCTTAATCCAGACCTGCTCCTAGCAAACAACAACTAATTAAACCCTAATCCGGACCTACTCCTAGCACAAAACAACTAAATAAACCCTAATCCAGACCTCCTCCTAGCACACAACAACTAAATAAACCCTAATCCTGACCCCCTCCTAGCACACAACAACTAAATAAACCCTAATCCAGACCTCCTCCTAGCACACAACAACTAAATAAACCCTAATCCGGACCTGCTCCTAGCACACAACAACTAAATAAACCCTAATCCGGACCTCCTACTAGCACACAACAACTAAATAAACCCTAATCCGGACCTGCTCCTAGCACACAACAACTAAATAAACCCTAATCCTGACCTCCTCCTAGCAAACAACAACTAAATAAACCCTAATCCTGACCCCCTCCTAGCACACAACAACTAAATAAACCCTAATCCGGACCTGCTACTAGCAAACAACAACTAAATAAACTTTAATCCGGACCTGCTCCTAGCACACAACAACTAAATAAACCCTAATCCTGACCTCCTCCTAGCACACAACAACTAAATAAACCCTAACCATAATCCTGACCCCATAATAGCACACAACTAAATAATCCCTAATCCTGACCACTTCCTAGCACACAACAGCAAAATATCACATAAGTCTGGACACAGCAAACAGCAAAGTAACCATTAGCAAAGCAACCACACTTCAGCCTCATAGAAAGTGAACAGCTATCATGGCATGTTGGAACCTATCACCACAAACAAGCAACATTGATAAAAAAAAAATGTATGGTTATTTAATATTATTAATATTATAAATAATAATATTACTAGATTGACATAGCAGCCTATTAAATGTTTGTTATGGTTTATTGGGAAAACTGTCATTATTATGTAGCAATTGTGCAATTTGATCGCTGACTTGGTAAATGTTAATTGGACTGACTGTTAATTCTGCATAATCACTGGTTTCTTAAATAAAACAATAAAATCAGTTAGCACAATGGCCTATTACATTACAACTTTCCCTTTGATGATTGAATTACTTGAAAACAAAGTCCATCCTAGGGTTAGATGACTTGAAGCGTCCTGATAACCAGGGGCTGACTTGAATAACCTTCCTAAATCTCATAATCCATCTCTTGCCCAGGACCCGCTTTCAACTCCAAGCAGCAAACAATCCCAACAGTAAAGCATCTGCATCTTGGGGAGTGGTGGTGGCTTAGCAATTAAGGCTTTGGGTTACTTTTCCCAAAGCCTGTCAAGCTGGCACTGTTGAGCCCTTGAGCAAGGCCCTTAACCCTCTCTGCTCCAGGGGCGCTGTATCATGGCTGACCCTGCGCTCTCTCCCCAGCTTCATGACAGGCTGGGGTATGCGAAGAAAACACTGTGCTCTACTGTATATGTGACCAATAAAGACTCATTATTATCTTCGTTGATGCTGTCATCCGGAGTATTGTGTGTGTGTGTGTGTGTGTGTGTGTGTGTGTGTGTGTGTGTGTGTGTGTAATTGCTGGGTTTGAAACACCTCTCAAAAGCCTTGGTTTTCTGCACCCAATTAATATCTGGTGTTGGTCTGCCAATTTTTCATTGAATGTTAATATACAAAATGGTGTGGATAATACATTATAATAAATAAGATAATAATGATGTAGTACCAGTGAAGGGAAATAGTAATTCTACAGCATAGAAATACACTAGAAAACTGTGGGCTTCCAGCATGGGCGTAACCATGCATTCGGGGGGTGGGGGGGTGGGGGGTGTACAGTACAAACTATTTTCTATATGTCCCCCTTTAATGAAGCCTGCCAACTTTGTGGCTTATAGAGGAAATCCAAATATGGGTGTGATGGTCAGGCGTCCATATACTTTTGGCCATATAACGCACAAAGGGCTCAAAATCGATTCTTTTGCGCTTTCAAATCATGTGTAGTGAACGGCTCACAAAAGAGTTGTTCAAAAAGAATCGATTCGTGCGCGAGTCCCTCACGACTATTATAACGGTGGTGCGCCGGGGCAGAGCGCAACACATGCGAATCTTCTTAACGGACCGGATTGGATTCATAACGTTAAGGGATGGAATTACACAGCGGATTTGGACTAACATACAGTATGCTGAAGATCTGCGTTTACGTTCTGTGTCAATCGCATCCCTTTAGCACAATCAGATGCACCCAATCACAGACCATACTAACTGCACGTTAGGATTTTTATTCTAACTAGACTCCTTCAGTCCTGCCCAGATATTGTTTAGTTAGAGAGATGCCTATGTCGCAGCACCCAAACACTACTGCTGGCGTTTCGCACACAGATTATGAATGGAGGTACGAATACTACGATGACGAAGAGCCAGTTTCCTTCGAGGGACTCAAAGCACACAAATGTAAGTCATGATTTTGTTTTTTAAAAGGTTGCTAGATTTTTCTGCTCAGGTCTGATCAGACCCAATGTCAGTCACCTGGAATCACAGATCTGATGAATTAATCAGTAGAAATATTGTGATTTCAATGTGTTACACAACCTCAATCTCAGAGCTCTATATATAAAAAAAAAAAAAATAGATGTGCACATTCAGACTGAGTCAAGCAATCAGATCCAACATCCATAGTGAATATTTAACAGCTCAAAAAATGTGAGACTGAATTATATCACTTCTTAACATTCATGTCATTGATGCTTGAATTCAATGTTATGTTTCAGATTCCATTGTAATTGGCTTCTGGGTTGGTCTTGCGGTCTTTGTCATTTTTATGTTCTTCGTGCTCACTCTTCTGACCAAGACAGGAGCTCCGCATCCAGAGTAAGTAACACCATTAGCACTTGGAAATGCTTGAACCAGCTCAATCTCAGGAGCATGCCTCATCGAAATGAACAGTACAGCAGTCAAGATTTATATCGGTAGGCAGCAAGTAGTCTACAGTTCCCCATTCATGTTAACATCCATCTTATACATAACTGTTTGTGCTGTGTACATCTACTTACCCCATTAATTGCTCTTGCTCAATGTCAATATGTGTGTATGTATATATCTTGGCTGTTTGTCAGGTTCGGTTAAGTCAAGTAACAAATCTAAGCTATCCAGCAACTGGATGAAAACAACACAGCGATCACACCTAATTAGAAAGACACCCTTCAGAAAAAATCTTTAGCCTTATCTCCCAGCTACAGAACTTTAAACATTTTAAATTTTTACATGATGCATGCATACATATGCAAACAGATAACCTACGTTCATCAAACTTGCATAAAATGTAAAGTCTTGGTGGCCGAGAACCAAGCAAAGCAGGTAATTAAGGCTGTTCATTAATAATGGGGAAATAAATGTTTAATCATATAATCTTTGTTTATTTATTTAAATAAATCGCTCTTAAGCCATGACTCATTCTTTTATTCAGCATAAGGTACATGCATACATGCACCTTGGATTGAGGTCAGGACTCTGTGCACCAACCTTGGCAAACCATGTCTTTATGTATCTTGCTTTGTGCACAGGAGCACGGTCATGCTGAAAAATGTTTGGACCCCTTTGTGCCAGTGAAGGGAAATCTTAATGCTACAGTACACTAAGACATCCTAGACAATTGTGTGCTACTAGAACTGTGGAAGGTCCACATATTTTTGGCTATAAAGTCTATAAATGACAGAACAAAATCCCTTGAACCAAAGAATGAGCACAACAAATTAACAATTAGATGATGTCTCAAGAATAGAACGGTGTTAGATGTGCCTACAGGACCCAGTAAATCCAAATGTTTGGATGGATGAATGGATAAACCAAAGAATTATGTACCTGTGGATAATGATAATGGTCTGATACCTTTCTCATTTACTCATTTTAGCACTTTTACAGCATTATTTAGCTGCTTATTAATAGGTTTCCCCAGGATTGGTAAGAAGGAAAACGCATTCGCCTATAACCGTTTGATCATAACCTTTAAGAAGAGGTGTCAATGGTGTCTGACCAGTACGTATAAACATATCTGTTATAGGACCTGCAATAACTGGGGATTTAAAAAAAAAGAATGGATCTCAGTTACAGTGCCTTGCGAAAGTATTCGGCCCCCTTGAACTGTTCGACCTTTTGCCACATTTCAGGCCTCAAACATAAAGATATAAAACTGTAATTTTTTGTGAAGAATCAACAACAGGAATGGGCAAAAATTTCAGTCTCTTGATATGCAAATCTGATAGAGACATACCCCAAGCGACTTACAGCTGTAATCGCAGCAAAAGGTGGCGCTACAAAGTATTAACTTAAAGGGGCTGAATAATTTTGCTCGCCCAATTTTTCAGTTTTTTATTTGTTGAAAAATTTGAAATATCCAATAAATTTCATTCCACTTCATGATTGTGTCCCACCTGTTGTTGATTCTTCACAAAAAATTACAGTTTTATATATGTTTGAGGCCTGAAATGTGGCAAAAGGTCGAACAGTTCAAGAGGGCCGAATAATTTCGCAAGGCACTGTAGTTACCCAGTTAGATTTTTATGGTCTAACATATGTAGTTCTTTCAAGATCTCATATGGCCAAAGGGAAGCAGTGGAAAGAAAGGAAGCAGGGGCTGCAACTGGCCTAGAATATGAGTGCAAGGCTCTGTTGTTTGACTGAACCTGTCAGAACGTGACGCTCTGCTTGTGTAGACAAAACACAAATCCGAAAACACATTAACAAATCCAAAAAAAAATTACAAATCCGAAAACACGTTAACAAATTCGAAAACTTGTTAACAAATCAGACAAAACGGAAAAGGAAGGTATATTTTGCAAATTAATTACTTACTGATTGGATGACACATATGTCAATCAAGATATACAGGAAGTAAGAAATTGTACTGGTCTTTTTCCAGTCTTCAACTGTTTAGTTTCAGTGAGTCTGTCCCATGATATGAACAAATGAAATTTTTTATGACATGGCTAATCCCAATATAATTTCTCACACAGGAGTGCTGAACCATGTGAGGATTGTGTTCATCTGACTAGCTGTGTTGAGGAACTAGGCCGCCCTCGGGAGCCAGAGAACACAAGATCTGGCTTACCTCGACCCTTACTGGAGGAGTCTCGCTTTCTTTTTAACTGCTACATTAATGAGGAAGAGCAGGCAGGAGAGCGGTCATTAAGCCAAATCCACAGAGCTCACACACGATCAAGCAGCAATGAATCGAGCGGCCAGGGGAAAACCGGTCGCCTAATTGGCCAGAGTACACAGCAGGAGATGATGGAAGATAATGAAGCAGCTTTTCTGGCTCATTTCAACATCCCAAACTTTGTGAACTCTGAACTCAGCTCCACACTGGGTGATGATGACTTACTGCTGGGTGAGCCACCCATAATAATGGAACGTGAATGTCATTCACACAGTACCAGTCACATTAGGGACTAAACACTTGAACCCCAGAATTTTGCCAAAATGAACATGCAAAATTAGTCTGACTGGAACAAACACGTAAGGATGCTAAATAAAGTGGCACATTTAGTCAAAAAGACAGACTGAAGGCAATTACTGAACTTCTATCATTCATATTTACACAGAACTCAACATTTTCTGTGCCTCATAGCTGGCACTAAGCAGATCTCTATGGGCTTACCTATTCAGAGGTAGGCTGAGATACAGTGAGACTATGAAGTGCCTCTTGGTAAAATATCCTTTATCCTCATCTGTCCAAACTCTCTCACAGTAGCTATGTTTCCCTCTAAGTTCTATGTGGAAGTATCCATTGCAAAAACATTGCTGAAAAGGGGCAAATGTTGAAAGAAATTTTAGATTTGCTTGTGGTGAAGGGTTTTCACAGATAAGACTTGTTTAATTGTGATAATACAACAATTAAAACATTAAAGCACTTGGTGTGTTATGTTCAGAGATTTTAAAGAGAGTTTCTTTATCATAACAAAAATGCTCAAATATTGGAAAAAAATAACTCCAGTAACTATGCTAACCTCTTTCTATCCTCTCAACAGCTTTTGTCATATACTTTATTTTGCCATTTGGACTGAAACAAGTCTTTTGATCCTGCAGAAAGCTATTGTGTTTGAGTAGTCTTATTAAATAATTCACTTTTTGGTATTTCATAGTGAGAAATTCATATTACTGAATTTTTACTCAGAATATATCTGAGTATGTTGTGGGGAGCAATGGTGGGGAAACAGGCATGTAACCACCTGCAACATTCACCAGATATATACCAAATACATGTACTTTCAATACTTTCAATTACTATCTACTAAAACTGGTGGGGAAGTAGGGATGAGTAATGTGGCATTGGTCATTGTATCATAATATGTTTTGTCTCAAACATATTGTTGAACTGTTATTAGAAGTTGAAACCAATTATAGAGAACATTGTTCATGTACATCAAAAACAATATTCATGTACATCAAACTGTATAGTAAGAAGTAGCACATTAAATATTTTTACATTATGCCATTATCTAATTTATTATCCAACTTGCAGTATATTGATTTTTTGTTGCTTGTTATGTAGCCTATTTTTGTAAACACTAAATAAAAATGATTGATCTCATTGTATTTCATTAAGCAGTTTCAGTCACTTTGTTGGTGTATGATGCAGAATGTATGTATTGCGAAAATGTGCCTCATTTATCAATCTTTCAAGTTGTGTGTAAATGTTTGCGTGAGCCAAATCCTGAGCTACAAATTTCCACCAGATTTACTAAAGTTTCTGAAATGCTGATTTTCGTTGTATTCATATGTAGATATTGATCATCCATGAAGTGTAATGCTCATTCCTGAATATTCTTTCATAAAATATTATAAATAATCAAAAGCTTGTTTGATAAAAAATTATGAAAGGAAACAGTTATATTTAACTTTTGCTTAGCATTTTAAATGATTTCAACATTTAAACATATAAGACACAGTCATATGATCAAAATGTAAAGAAAAAGGGAAAATGAAAAACAGTGCATTAAAATGAGGACAGCAATGTCCAAGGGGATAAACAGAGATTGGTAAGCTTAACCTATAATTTTCATGACTGTAAGTTTTGAAGTTAATCAACATTTAACGTTGTTGTCTGAGAGTACAAAGTAATTAACGTTACTATCAGTTCATTTCTGAGTGTCTCTGTCGTTAAAAAAAAAGAGTTGTGATATGTTTGTGAATGGGTATTCGATTTAAATTCAAGAGAAACAGGAGATTGTTAAAAATGAGCCACCAAACAGAATCTAGTTATTGGCCTTCTACATTTGAGAGAAACAGGAGATTGTTAAAATTAAGCCACCAAACACAGCCTAGTTTTCACCCCATCCTCTGTTAATGCAGACAAGCACGTTATGTCTTGCAGCGTGCAGTCAAACATGATATCAGAAACCACTGGATGTGGTGTGAGTAAATTATCACCTCATCCAGATGTAGTGGTTGCATGAAATAATTAGATAAGAAAAAAATGACAACACCATATAATTGCAATTCTTGATTTATTTTTGAAAATATACTTCATGTACGTTCACTACTACTTTATGTCATTTAAATTGGGTTATGAATTGTATATTTGTTACACTTTGAAGCAGTTTGAAAAGTGTTTATACAAAAAGAAAAACATTTATGCTTCCGTTATAGGTGCAAATATTTTTTATCACCTTCACATGACTATTTAAAAAAATAGTTGGAATGACTCCAAAGGCCATATAACATGTCCATGGATTTAAAATTGTTTTTTTTTTTAATTTGTAAACACTGCATTCCAGCATAAGAACTTTATCTCATCTGTGAAACATGGTGGTGGCAGTATCATGGTTTGGGCCTGTTGTCCTGGCACAGATGAAGGAAGACTTACCATCACTGATGGAACAATGAATTCTGAATTATACCAGCGAATTCTACTGGTAAATGTCAGGACATCTGTCCATGAACTGAATCTCAGGAGAAAGTGGGTCATGCAGCAAGACAACGACCCTAAGTACACACGTCATTCTACCAAAGAATGGTTAAAGAGGAATAAAGTTAATGTTTTTGGAATGGCCAGAACCAATATCAAAGTCCTGATATTAATTTAGTAGAAATGTTGTGGAAGAAACTGAAGCAATCCCAGAGATGAAGCTGTTCTGTACTGAGGAACGGGCTAAAATTCCTCCAAGCTGATGTGCAGGACAGTTACAAGAAATGCTTAGTTGCAGTTATTGCTTCACAAGGTTGTCACACCAGATACTGAAAGCAAAGTTTCACATACTTTTGCCACTCACAGACATGTAATATTATATTATTCTCCTCAACTATAATATTTTTTGTCTCATTGGGGTTTTTTTTTTATCTACTTTTAGGACTTTCAAGCACTACTTGTATCTTTTACATTTACATTTATTAGACGCTTTTATCCAAAGCAACTTACAAATGAGAGCACACTCACACACCAATAGTAGCAGAGCTGCATGCAAGGTGCTAGCTTGCCATCGGGGGCAACTTAGGGTTCAGTGTCTTGCCCAAGGACACTTCGGCATGGGATCACCCGGGCCGGGATTCGAACCTCCAACCCCACAATTAGTGGATTAGTGGACAACCCGCTCTACCGACTGAGACACAGCCGCCCACTTTTATTTTCTGAAGCTTACCAAAGGGGACCATGAATTTACAGTGGAAATGTGTAAAATACTAGCACAGGGCTGACTGCATTAATAGAGTCATAGCATTTACAATTTATGGCAATTATATTTCACTTTAATATCAATAAATAGTAAGAAAATTTTAACAATGAACTCTGCAAACACATTGCATGGCTTGTTTTGCAGCAGACTTTCAACTATTCAAATTTTCTTGTAGCGGTAGAGTTTTGTGCTGGTACAGACATGACTTAAGCTGGAGACATTTGATCAAACTCTGCACTATTTTTGGCCCTATGTCGTTGCTTGACTTTCATACTAGCTTGGCAAGAAGGGTAATGGTAAACAATTTTTTCACAGATATGGCTTGTGATATATTTATATGATAATTTGTCTGATGGAAGCACTTTTAGCTTGATCTACCTAGCTAGTGATATACCTAGCTTCCAAGAGCGATATTTGAGGGACGTTCCTGACTAACATTACATGCAATTCCTTTGGTTGTTCCAGCTCATGCACTGCGTGGGACTGCGTCTCTGACTTCTTAGAAGAGCAGTCATGACACTCTGGGCTTTTATCAGCTAACCATCGCTCCAAATCAGAGAGCTAAAAGAGAATTAGGGATGTGTAATATTACACAACCAGCAGGGTCTCCAGACTGCAAATTCAAATGCATTAACATAAAGCAGAGGAAAGTCAGAAAATGCATGTTATTCTGAATAATATTTAAAAAATTATAAAAAGAATAGTGGTTACATTGGCCATGATCCAAAATTTCTGCGCAAGCACTGCTGACTATAAAAATGTATTCATTTACAATACTGAACTATAGAATGAACCACAAATTATCAAAGTACTATTGCACAGATGGACAAATCATGAATTCATTGTCTGGGCACTTAAATCCCTGGGTGCACTGAGCACGTGTTATAGGTTGATTGGCATTTTTAAATTGTCCGTAGTATGTAAATGTGTGTGTGCGCGTGTGTGTGTGTGTGTGTGTGTGTGTGTGCTCTGTGATGGGCTCGCACCCCGTCCAGGGTTTCCTCCACCCTGTGCCCACAGGATCCCTGTGACCCTGTATTGGATAAGCAGTACAGAAAATGGATGGATAGATGGATGAGAGACAAGTTATGGTGGTGATCTCTGCATATGAGCTACCTGTCTGCAGGGCAAAAAGTGATAGAAAATTAATAGCCCAGACACACAATCTGCGTGGCCTTTGCACCTGAGGTGCTGAAGGAAACTGTTAACCTTTGCTACTGATATAACACAAACTGATCTTTTCCAAAACGATTCACATCAGTCCTTCTTAATCAGTGTGGTTCATTTCACTTTTCTGTATTATAAGCAGAACCTTGTTGCCTAGCCATACAGCACTGCTAGAACTCTAATAAGAAAGTTCTGTGGGTTAGTTTAGCTAAAATGTCCTAATCATTATAGCTATTTGAATATAGTTATGTAAGGAATACTAAAGAAATAACATATTAGTGTTAGTGTAAAATAACATGTTTTGCAGTGTGATAAATTCGCGCTTTCACTTTTATGTTTTCCAGGGAGCCCACATGAGGGCCTGAGGCAACATACTGTATATGAACTTAGAAAGATGTTAAAAGAAAAAAAAAACCTCAGCAGGAACACAACACTGTTGAGGTCTGACCTATGAGCTGGGTAAACAATATCACCATAGATTGTGTGATATGAAAACCAGAGCTGCACTAACATCAATAAATAATGTTTACAATCCCAATTAAAAAAAGAGCAACTGATAGAAATGAGCTGTACACAAACAACGTTAAAGTGCTCTGCAATTTAGAGCTTTAAACAGATAAACAGTTTCACTGTTTCCTGCATCATGGTTTGCTCTCAGTGATTTAATTTCAGGATGAGAAGCCAGGAAAGAGCTTGTTGTACAATTTCATCTTTTACATCCATTCTAGTCTGTTCAGATTCATAAATTCACTGTAAATAATTGCATGTCCTTTAAACAAATCTTTAATATATTACAAAAAAATAGGAAAGCAGCAGGTACCAATAAATTTAGTTTGCCACAGTTCACTCTTTGGCAGAAAAGCACTTTCCACCTCTGCTTTGAATCATCTAACCTAAACCTATTTTATACCTCACTGTAATGACTTTGATCATTATACAAGCCAGAGATCTGTGAATCTGATGTGCTGTTACTGTATCTCTGTTGAAAAGTATTGTTTTTTTACTTTTCTGCAAGTAAGGCAAGATTTTATTGTACAGTACCATGAGGATAGACAGCACACTTTCATAAAACACAAGGCATCCAATAGGATGAACCATGTCTTCTTTTAACCATACTGTAGGCACCAAGAACCAAGAAAAAAAAAGAACGAATAAGGTCAGTATGGACATTAGATGTTTTTTGGTGTACTGATTGCCTGGATGTATGAGACGTTTTATCTTATTTCTACCCCTTATGGGTATACAACTGACCTGGACCACTGCTTGCTTGTGAGCTTTGTCCCTGCAGTCTTTACATGTATCTCAGTTTGGAGGTAAGACATGTTCTTAATCTGTGGTGAAAGGTCCATGCACAAATCAAAAGACTAAGGAAAAAAGCTGTATAAGCAATGCACATTTCTCCTCATATGAGTTCAAATGCAAAAAAACCCAACATATTTAGGGCACCACTTAACATATTGCAGGATTATGAGTAGTGTGTTTTACATTACTCATAGCAGTGCTGTTCAAGGCTGAATTCAAATGAGAGAGCTTCTGCTGTGAACCAAAATTCATTATTCTCTCCATTCTTCTCTATTTTGCCCATGTTTTCTCCAGCTCATTATGATCTTCTTTACTTAGTCCAGCTGAAGAAAAACTAAAATAAATGGTCATACAATGCAGTGATATAACTGGGTCAAAGACAGAGAAGCAATAACAACTATAAAAAACTTCCACTATAACAATGAGCCTCATCTCACAGTGGTGCTGCTTCAGGGTCCACTGTTCAATGTTGAAATAAGGTTCCTGTCTGTGAGGAGTTATGCATTCAGGAGAACAGTTAGTGCTTTTCTCTGAGTGTGTTCTGCAGTTTAAAGTTTTGCCCTGTGTTACTGAGATAGGCTCCAGAACCACCATGACCCTGACAAGGATAAAGCACTTACTGAAGATGAATGTATCATCATTAACTCATGAACTAACTAAAGATATAAGATTAAATACAACATCTTTTTTTTTGTTTGCATCTACATCACACCCCTGAAACCAGGTGTTGTAGATGATGTAACTTCCTTCAAGACCATCACACATGCAAACCAGAAACCATGGATGACTGCTGAAGTGCTCTTGCTGTTGAAATCCTGAGACACTGCTTTCAGGTCTGATGACAAGGCAGCCCTCTGCACAGCAAGGACCAATGTGTCTCAGGCCATCAGAGAGGTAAAGCACAAGTACTCAGAAAGAACTACACACCAAGGACACAAGACGTATGTGGAAAGGCATTCAGGCCATCACAGACTACAAAACTACACCACATGTCTGTGATGATTATGGCTGTCACGTTTGCGTATAGGAGGCGGATGCAATCGCGGGATTTTTCTTTAAGTATTTATTATGTATATAAACAAAACAAGAAACAAACACTAAGCTAAGCAAACACCATAGCATGAAACTAACACTAGGACTAAACATGAAAATACGGGCATGAAACAAGACAACGAGGAACACAGAAACAGGAATCTAAACATTTAAACAGAGGTCTAAACAAATACATTCAACGAAAGACCCAGACTAAGTGAAAAACCCAACTATATATACCCACCAGTGCTCATTAACCAAAACATGAATCAGGTGCAGAAAACCATGTGACTTGCGGTGGCTGATGGGAAATGGAGTCCAGAGTCCTTAGAACCGTGACAGAACCCCCCCCCAAGGGACC
>JAFFST010048845.1:0-27690 GCA_022414735.1 Noturus placidus | reverse complement strand
GTCTTGCCCAAAGACACTTCGGCATGTGGAGTCACCCGGGCCAGGATTCGAACCGCCAACCCCACGGTTGGTGGATTAGTGGACAACCCGCTCTACCAACTGAGCCACAGCCGCCCTATTATATATTATCTTAAATTATATATTAAATGTACTAAATGACCGATACATTTTATTGTGTGTTGTCAGGCATGATTATTACTGACCGTGTTAATATAGCACCTGATGCAGGAAAAGTCACACCCAAAGACAGCCAGCATGTCATCCTTCTGGAGAGCCATTTTCCTAAACTCCCTACTTAGAGCATAGAGACGGAATGTAGAACCATCAAGTGTTCTTTTTTGTCCCACTGTATGACCCCTTTAAGGTTCTATGCAGAACCCTATAACAGTGTTTCCTATTCAAAATGTCTCCATGTAGAACTTACAATATTTAGGTAACAAAGAAACTGCAACCGTCTGAACTTTTTATGCAAAATAATTTGCGAGTTCTTCAAAGTTTTTGAATTGAACTCCTCATTACATTTATGTAATGGCGGCTGTTGTTAGGGCGGCTATGGCGCCCATGTTGTTGTTGTTATGTTAGGGCGGCTGTGGCGCAGTCGGTAGAGCGGGTTGTCCACTAATCCACCAACCGTGGGGTTGGGGGTTCGAATCCCGGCCCGGGTGATCCCATGCCGAAGTGTCCTTGGGCAAGACACTGAACCCATTGTAAAAAGCGCTAAACAAATTGATAAATTATTATGATAAATTTATGTTAGTCCAAATAAATTTTATATTGTAATTGTTCAATTATGTCCTTTTATTCTTAATAAAAACTATTTTGTTTACCCTATTCACTGAAATATTTTGTGCTTTGCAATAAATCGGATTTCTTACTAACTAGAACATGGTTGACATTTTAGTGTACTATAAGTAAGTCTTTTTAATTTTTACTTATCTTTTTACCAGGAATTATTACCCAGTACTTTGTGATATGTAACAGAAAATGGGAGACTATGTAAGGGAATTACTCATTTTTACTTTGTAATAATTTTGTTCTTGTTCATGTTCATGTGAGGATAACACCTAAGAAGGCCATGTCATGTCACTGAGATCAGTACAGAATGTTTATCTGCTTACAGACACAAACATGTTCTTCTGTTCAAGGTTCATCTGCACATCTTCTAAGACCCTAAAACAAAGCCTGTTTGAACTGCCTCAAGTGTGTCATGCTCTGCGTTTCATATATATAGTAGTGGTTCAGCACAAGCATTCTCATTATTCTATCCTGCTTTATTCTATCCGGCATTAACCATATTTCTGTAATAAACCTTTTTACCATCAGAGGACGAGTCTGCGAGTGTTATCTTATTTCCATGACAATTTAGCGTCTCCTGGCTGGTTTGCGCAAGTCTTTCAGTTTTTCTGGATAACAAGCAAACCAGAGGATGCTCGTGAAAACGTTTCACCCTGAAGTCCATGTGACACGCACTTAATTTGCCCTTTGTTGTGCAGAGCAAAAGACAGATGCAGTCTTACTACTGACTGATAGGAATCTTCAAGAATTTAGAATTAGAATTTTATGTAGTCATAGTGTATTGCTCTCTGTGTGGAAGGGAGTCAATGATATAAGAAATGCGTGTATTACATTGAAAGAAGTATTACATGGAGCGATTTCTTAAAAGAAGTTTGAGGAACTTCGCCTCTGTGACGAGGGAGAGAGAGAGATAATAACAGTAAAAAATTAATAATATTTAGTCCTTTTCGAGGAATAAATAAGTAAAGAGAGTACTTATTAAGAAGCGCAAGAGACGCAGTATTTTTACGGCAGATTATTATCAAGGGGCATGCCCCATTGACTCATTCCATCATATCAGCGGTACACTATATATTTGGCAAATTTAATGCACAAGTAAATTTTATTGAGATAAAAAAAAAATAATTAAAGAAATTATTATTTAGAAAAAAAACGAATGGAAGAGAAAACATTTTCTGTCTGTGCACGAGAATGCATATTCATTTAGCAGACACTTTTATCCAAAGCGACTTACAAATGAGATTACACTCACACACCAATGGTAGCAGAGCTGCATGCAAGGTGCTAGCTTGCCATCGGGGGCAACTTAGGGTTCAGTGTCTTGCCCAAGGACACTTCGGCATGGGATCACCCGGGCCGGGATTCGAACCACCAACCCCACGATTAGTGGTTAAGTGGATAACCCGCTCTACCGACTGAGCCACAGCCACCCATTTCACTTGATATTCCTAGCATGTAAAATTGATTAAAACTTTGAAAGTTATAGAAGCTGTAAAAGAAATAAATATATTGAAATAAAAAATGTGGGAAAAACATGTAGCAAAGCACATCCTGAGACACATGCTATGGCATGTACAGGGTGTTCATATGATAATCCTAATATCATGTTTATGCGTGTGAATTATGGGGAAGGATGTTAGAATCAATATGATATATGGGTTAAAGAATGTGCTTTCCCTGAAAAAGGTCAATTTAGCCTCAGACAGTTAGAACAACTGAAACTTAATTTAGAGACAGGGGAGAGAGAGGGGCGGAAGAGAGAGAGAGTGTGTGTGTGTGTGTGTGTGAGAGAGAGAGAGAGAGAGAGAGAGAGAGAGAGAGAGAGAGAGAGAGAGAGAGAAACCCTAAAACAAAGAGCGAAGTGCAGTTTTGGCTGACTGGAAGGCATTTGCTGAATGGCAGAGCGACGCCCATAAAAGAGAAAAAAAAAATCAGGCAGGGCCCTCATCTGTTTCTCAGTGTGCTAGATTGCAGAAAGCCAATCCCGACCTGGCACCTCCTCACAATGAAGCGGCCCAGCCTAAGCCATTCTATCCGAACCGTGGTATATGCCCCAATGCTAAAAATGGCCAGAGATTGAGGCTGCTATGCTGGTTCACAGACCCTGGACATTGGAAGACATCAGGAGCCGCATGATGCATCTGCTGGTACTTCGCGAAGCAGGAGTACAACAGTTTGGGGATGAACTTCAGATATTCTGCAGAGAATTCAGACCCACCACTCATGAACTACGACTATTGCTCATGGAAAAACTTGGCACGGACTGTATCAAGGTTTCATGTGAATTCCCAGAGAACGATGCCCTCCTGATCAACCCACAGTTGGATGGCAAGGTACAGAGCACAAATCACGGTGCACCAGCAGAGGCTGACAAATACCTTTCCTGTGAGACTGGACATGATAAAAACAGCAATGTGTAAACAACAAGACTCAGAGACGGTATCACAGTACCTGTCCCGGCTCACTGAGACCCATGACGCAAACCTAGGCTTGGAGAAACCCAACGCTCTGGTAGATGGGCAGGCAGCCATCACAGCATGGGAGGCACATATCAGAAACAGCTTTATGGCATTAAACCGGACATTGCCGCTATAATCAAACAACAACGTATCACCTGGGACACCGGAAACCTCACACAAGTGGAGAGGTATGCAATCCATGCGGACAGTCAAAGGAAAGAAAGATGGAAAGGAGAGGAAGACCAAAAGCATGCAGACGACGAAGACCCGACCGTCAGGTCTATGGACCAGGATTAAAATATGACGAAATATGACAAAACGTATGTAGCGTTTGGCTTCACTGTGACTACGGTGGGAGACGAGGAAAGACCAGTATGTTTACTGTGTCTAAAAATGTTGGCAGCGGACAGCATGAAGCCAAAAAATTAATGCGTCACTTAAAGATATTACACCCCAATCACGCTGATAAGCCGCTTGAGTTTTTTCACCGAAAACATGACGAAAATTGCCAACAATCGTCCCGCTTTGTGAATGCTACTTCAATAAATCAGCGAGCACTGTTAGCATCATATGAGGTGGTGTACAAAATTGCTCAGTGTAAAAAACCCCACAACATAGCAAAGGAGCTGATACTGCCTGCAGCATTAGACATGGTTTCTGTCATGCTGGATGATGCAAGTGCTGCAAAAATAAAAACTATCCCTCTGTCCAATGACACTGTCGCCAGACGTCTAAATGACATTGCTAACATTTACATTAACATTTACATTTATTCATTTAGAAGACGCTTTTATCCAAAGCGACTTACAAATGAAGTTGCTAACGATCTTAAAGAACAGCTGGTAGATAAACTCAAAGACAAACATTTTGCCTTAGAGTTTGATGAAGCAACAGACAACAACAAAGACTGTTTGTTTATTGCTTATGTATGTTTTGACATGACAAACTCCCTTTGTGAGGATCTACTTTATTGTAAATATGTCAGAGATAGAGCCACAGCTGAAGAGCTATTCAAAATGCTGGACTGCTTCCTGACTGAGAATGGGCTAAAGTGGGAGAACTGCATTGGTGTTTGCAGTGATGGTGCACAGACCATGGCAGGGATGAGAAAAGGACTTCAGGCACTCATCAAGAAGGCCTCACCTAATGCTGAGTGGACACACTGTGTTATACACAGAGAAGCACTGGCATCAAGGCACCTTTCCTCTGAATTAGGTGAGGTTATGACTGACATTGTACGTTGTAGTCAATTTTATAAAGACCAGACCACTAAAAACAAGAGTCTTCTCTGCTATCTGTGAGATGGGAGCTGAACAACAAGTTGTGCTGTTTCACAGTGAAGCAAGGTGGCTATCACGAGGAAAAGTCTTGTCCCGAGTTTTTGAGCTTAGAGAGCAGATAAGAATGTTTTTGAGCAGGAGCACAAGTATGACCTCGCAGAAAAATTTAGTGATGAGAACTTCCTGGCAAAACTGGCCTACCTGAGTGACATATTTTGAAAGCTAAATGAACTAAATCTACACCTTCAAGGGAAAGATAAACACCTCCCTCAGGTCACAGGCAAGATCAGCTCTTTCACTCGAAAGCTTGCAATGAGGGCAGGCGACTTGATGAAGGAAATACTGATTCATTCAAGAACCTGCATGAATTTGTTGACACGACTGACTATGATGCCACCTCAGTGATTCCATATATTAAGGAGCATATTTCATCACTGATGGGATTCTTTAAAAAGTACTTCACTGAAAACAGTACTCAATATGACTGGGTGAGAGATCCTTTCAATGCACCCACTCCAACTGGTTTCAGCTCTGCAGAGGAGGACCAGTTCATTGATATGAAGTCTGACTCCACATTGAGACTGAGGTTCACATCACAGATACTGAGTGCATTCTGGCTGAGTGTAGAGATGCAGCATCCACTCTTAGGGCAGAGGGCCATGGGAATTCTTCTTCCTTTTGCAACATCGTATCTTTGTGAGACTGGCTTCTCTGCTGTTGTTGCACTGAAGACCAAGTACAGGTCCCAGCTAAACATTGAGCAGGAGCTGAGAGTTGCAGTATCATGCTTCAAACCCCGCTTCGAAAATCTGTGCACTGTAAAACGTGCTCACTGTAGCCATTAATCCTGACTTCCTCATTTTGAGTAAAAAAAAATCAGCACAAATTGTTTTATTCATTTTTGTTTTGTAGGTCAGAGTGTTTTATATATTGTGCTCCTGAGTTAATGTTGCTGATCAATTTGAATTTATTATTATTTATTGATTATATTTAATTTTATTTTCAGTATCAAATGGTCAAAAAAATTTACAGTTTAAATAAGGATTTTTTTTTTTTTAAATTTCAGGCAAATTGACTGAAACTTTTCTGTTACAGACTAAAAAACAATGTTAATAAAGATATTCTTTCTTGCAAGTTGATCTATATTTCTTTCTTTCTTTTTTTTTTTGAATGTTAATAAGGATACAATGTTATGCAGAGGTGTACTTATAACAATTTTTTTGACAAATGATACTATTTACAGTCGCAAATAGTCGCGAAATATTTACTTCTTCTGGGGGGGGGCGGCGTAACAGAAAATAATTGAGAAGCACTGCAGTATGCAAATGTAATGCACACACTAACAAATTAGACCATGTTTTCCTTGGAAACGCTTGAGCGGACAGTGCAGCAAAGCAAGCAGCTGAATCTATGGTTCCAAAACTCAAAAGAAAATAATCACTCCTTCTTTACAGCTTTCAAACTTCCAAGCATGAGCTATGGCCAAAGAAAAGGCTGTGTAGCGCAATGCAGGCTGAATGGCTGTTGACTGAGATTGGTGATGCCCCCAGTGCTGTCCTTGTCTTCAAAGGGGGAATGATAGCTGCGTGCAAGCATTGGTTTCTCTAATTACTCTAAAAAAAAAAAAAATTTTTAAACTGTTTACACTAGAAGGCCATGTCCCTATGTCCAAACAACACTCAGATGCTGTAGCTATTGCTGACTGAGTATTGCTGTTCTGAAACAGGCTTAGGATGGGCTTAGCCCCTTTGGGATACTGTTTGGGAGGCCTCCACAGCCAGGAATTGGGCCTGTGACAGTTCCTCTTCCCAATGCAGCAACATCTGATGATGCTATGTTAAGTTACTGTGCAACTCTGTCCTCTGCTCTGAACTCTATCAACAAGCAGGTAAAGGCAGCACTTCCAGCTGCAGCCATGGGTCCACTGCATGGTCTGAAACCCAGAGAGTGGATCGTGATCAAGGACCTCTGCAGGACCAGATGGAACAAGCCACGGTAGTCTGGGC
The DNA here is from genome assembly GCA_022414735.1 of Noturus placidus. Taxonomy (NCBI): domain Eukaryota; kingdom Metazoa; phylum Chordata; class Actinopteri; order Siluriformes; family Ictaluridae; genus Noturus; species Noturus placidus. The sequence continues at coordinate 21,150 of JAFFST010048845.1, read as the reverse complement.
AATTCCAAGTTTTCTTTGTCACTCATTCAGCAGTGAAAGTCAACCAGAGAGCCATGGATCCATGCAAGCCACTTCAGGAGCGTGCGAGAGCCAAGCATTGAGCTGGAGAAGACGGGACTTCGACTAGAAAGTGATTCTCTATCAAGAGGCCTCTAGGAGGACCGATAATCTACATATACACACCCACACACATGACGCACCACACCCCGACACTTCAACACACCAATCCCATGAGACTCCATGAAAGACGGTCTTAAGTGATATCTAGTAGCCTGCAAAATCACGGACATGTAGTTTTTTGAGAAAATGTTGACAACACGGAAACTGTACTCTTAGGAGGACTGAACTTCATTAGTGCGTACTATATAGCCACGTGACCAGGACAGAGGTTAGACGACATGACTTTGCTTCAGCACCTCTTATGCACCAAAGCTTCCTGACCACAGACTAGCAAGACGGGGTTTGATTGGCTGAACTCAGTACTTGGGGGATGGGGCTCATGGATATTAACCTGCTGTCTACCAATAGGTGCAATAACTATTGTTGTCTAGCTCATTTTGCCTTGTATTGTTTCTCTGGTTCCGAACAGTCTCTCATTCTTGTTGAAATCAGTAATGACCGAACGCTGATGTTGACAATGAATGATTACTATCCCCATGATGACCAACCCAGCAACACTGACGATGCCGACCCATTTGACCATGGGTTTGACCATGATAATTCTCATTTCACTCTAAAATAAGCTTGCTTGACGGCAGGATACTTTATATCTGCAAACTATCTGTATTAACCATCTTTCTGTAATAAACCTTTTTACCTTCAGAGGATGAGTCTGCAAGTGTTGTCTAATTTCCATGACACTATATAGAGAAATATTTTGTGTGTGTGTGTGTGTGTGTGTGTGTGTGATTTCTGAGACCAGGTGATGAAAATTCTTGATAAAGAAAACATTATCAGGCTAGAATTGATTAACCTGTCGAAAAACTTAATCCATTTTAAAACCTAATTACAGGCACACACACATCCAAAAAAACCTATGCCAGCTTTAAAACTGCAGCTGAAAAATCTCCAGTGTTTTTCCTTCAGAACTAGTAGAGTTTTCCAGCCATCCATCCATCCATTTTCAACCGCTTACTCCTTTTCAGGGTCACGGGGAACCTGGAGCCTATCCCAGGGAGCATCGGGCACAAGGCGGGGTACACCCTGGACAGGGTGCCAATCCATCGCAGGGCACATAGAGTTTTCCTTTTTCCTCATATTTTTGTCATGCCAAGTTGTGACCTCATGAAAATGAGCCCACCTGAGTAGCCCATAAAATGACGAGTCGAAGAAGTGGGTTACAGGCACTTGGTAAAAGGAAAAATGTTCAATTATGTTAATAGTTTATGTGTGTTCCCCATCCACAATACCTGCCATAGCTCATGGTTGCTGCTAGTGGCAGCACACTACCTGAAAAAGTTTGCAGGCATTTTGCACTGTGCCTCCTCTAGGAAGTATTACTTGCCCCATGTCTTAATTTTTTCATATTAGATAATGTTAGTGTAATGCATAGACTTAGCAGCAGGTTTATCATCCACATGCAGGAATGCGTTATTCACAGTATCAATATCCAATCCATAACAGAAGAGCAGTCAAGGATCAAAACATAATCAGGCATCAAGCAACAGGACCAGACAATAATCTATATAATATTCACAGGAAAGAACAGGCAAAACATTATAGAATCATACTATCGTGGATGTAGCCAGAATACTGTCACTACTACTATTATACCGGAAATTGGATGCAGATGTAGAGCTAGTATTCAGGAGAGTGCTACATGTGTTGGTGGGGAGGGTTAATATCCTGAGCTGCTTATATAGTCAGTCATGCTCATCTCTTGTTTCTGGTCTTTTGAACAATAATTTTAAATATGTCCCTGTTCAATCTAACTCTATACGAAATAACTGGGTGAGTGACTAAAGCTGGGAACACTGATATGGCTAACCCCTGCTTTTCCTAATTTTTTCCATTGAATACATTTCCTATACTTAATAAAGGCAGTGTCTTCTCCTATTGTCTTCACATTGGGATGCTGGGTGTAGCCACTGATAGTGTGACAGCCATGCCACAGCTTCCTCACAGTCCTGTGACCCTGTGTCCCTCTGGAATCATATTCTTGCTTAGCACTGTTCATATTTTTTTTCCCCTCATGCGTGGGGGTGATGTTATGAGGGGCAGAAGGTTACTTCCATTAAAGCGATATGTGCTTACACTGCACTGCCTAAGAGCTTCCTGTTCTAAACTGCGTAATTTAGATTTAAAGCACACATGGGGTGATTACATTTCACAAGCATCTATTTTAATTCACCAGACAGAGTACACTGAACTTTGTGTTTGATAACTTGGCTGGTGTTATGAAATGGATGGCTAACTCAGAGTAAAGTAATTCAACAACACTTTATCTACTGAATTTTTACTAGTCTACCTAAGCATTAGTTTGGATTATGTGTAGTTGTTATAGCTTTTCAGAGTATAGATCCATACTATGATCAAATTCTATTTTCAGAAGGAAAAGAAGAATAAATTAATGTTTGGTAAGCATCCATAAGTGAAATGTTTATAGCTAATAACTGTCACTACCTTTACCCTGACCTGGAAATTTGAATTTTAGACTGCTGTGGACCAGACCAGTGCCAGTGATTGTGTTCAGTGTGAAAAAAAAACAAAAAAAACATTTATACACATACTTTTAATGTGAACACTGGCACCCTTAATGAAAATAAAAAAGAACATCATCGTTGACATCTTATTTATCTGTAAACAGCATGATCCTTGTGTATATCTACAAACTAATGATGATAAATTTATATCATGTTAGCACTTTTGTCAATATAATCCATTATTAATTTAGAAGAATAAGCAACCATGATGTGGTTGCACAGACTAGAGACATATTAGAAGTAGAGATGAAAAATGAAGTGACAAATGTGAGAAGGAATGAGACCTATCAGCTACTGAGCTTGGCCATGATTCTGGAAGCCTTCACTTTTACTCACACTCGTCTGATCAGTTACCTCTCTGTGCCGAAACACTTTGGTAGAAGACACTAAAGGCTGGCAGCCCCCATCCATCATCTGCTCCCAGGGCTTGTTGCCTGCCACTGTCACACTGAGGACCAGACGGGACAATTTATGAGGAAAAAAAACCTCCATCTGCAAGCCACTCTCATATGCCTATCTCTAACTTTACAGAGATAAATCAGAGCCATATTTCCCTGTGGTTCTTGCTTGGGTTCCCATTGAAGCCAAGCAGCGATTAGCCTGGGCAATACCTGGATGGGAGACCTCCTGGGGAAAGCTAAGGCTGTTCTCCTTTTGTTAATAACTGGTGCATGGTGGGAGTTCGGGTGCACTATGGCCTTGCAGGTGGATAGTACACACTAGTGGTGGTTGAAAAGATCCCCCCATACTATGTAAAGTGTTTGAGTGTCTAGAAAAGCAGTATGTAAATGTAACTAAATCACATGACCTGTAGTATGCCTCTGCCATAGGGTATTTTTCTATACTAGTTAGAAAATCTTTTGTTGTCCTACATCAAATTTGTATACCTCATTAAAAAAAAATTTTTGAAAAAATATATTACAGAGATTATACTTAGGTCATTTTCACATTTGAGTGTTAAAGTTGACATAAAGGTAGTTGGCTGTTATAAATATGGATGGGGTGAGCAAATAATACAATTATTAGCTAGCCCACTAGGCAAGTAAAACCTCCAGTGTTGTTGCCCAATGCCATGCTTTGGTTGCTTTGAAACTGACTAGGCTAAAAGGTGGTAGCTAATGTAATATAATAACACAGTGAGCTAGTCTGCTAGCTAATAAAGTGCGTGATAAGTATCCTCTTCTAACAAAGTTTGTAATGTAACACATTATATTGGCACCCTAAACAAAAAATCATCCTGTCATTGGACAATATCCTGGCTATGAGATTGTTATTATTGATAGTGTTAATTATTGTTCTTCTTCTTCTTCTTCTTCTTCTTCTTCTTCTTCTTCTTCTTCTTCTTCTTCTTCTTCTGTAAGGATGTCTATGGCAGCCCATAGAGTCATCTAGTAAAGAGTTGTGAAATTTGCAACACTGATTGGGGAGGGTCTAAGGAACATTCTGACAAAGTTTGGGCAAAGTGTTCTACTAATTTGGTAGTACTTGTATGGTACTAAGCCACTAAACTTTGTTATTTTTATTATTTTTTTTGTTATCATAATAATAATAATAATTATTCTTCTTCTTCTTATTATTATTATTATTATTAATAATAATAATAATAATATATTATTATATTAATACTACTACTACTACTACTACTACTACTACTACTACTAATAATAATAATATTATTATTATTATTATTAATAATAATAATAATAATAATAATAATAATAATAATAATAATAATAATAATAATAATAATAATAATAATATGTGGTGTGTGATATTATTTGTGTGTGGCTCAAATAGTCTTGTTTGTTTCTATTCTTGGTGGTTACAATAATCCACTGGGAAACACTGAATAATAAAACTAATAGCCTTGACAAGCAATGTAGTTAGCGATCTGTCCACCCCAATGAAACATCCCTCTATCTAATGTAACTCACTTTTGCACACACCTCCATTAGTAAGATCCTCAAACATGTAAAGGAATTTGTGTTTCTCTTTGCAAAACAATATGGTTATATATATTTTTAACAATAAATGTTCATCTTTATTATATTTATATTAAATTAAGAGCTGTGACATCCACTGATCAGTAAAAAACACAATGTCAGTGTTAAAAGTAAAACTTTAAAATGCTGATTGAAATGAAATGCTGATTGAATGAAAGGAAATGAAATTAAGCTCTCAAGGAAAGGAAATGTTGAGCCAGGGCCCACACCTTCTGCAGCTATCCAATATATCTCCCAGTCTGGATTTTACATGATCATGCTCAAGATTTCTGTTTTCTTATTGGCACTATTATTAATGCTGTGAAGCCAGGAAACTAAAATGTTTCAGGCAAGGTAAGGAGAGAAGTATTCATTAAATAGAAAACAAAATTTGGGTGAGAATGATTATCATTATATGAATATATGAATATATGAATAATCTCTCAGTCCTGATCTGCTAACATACAATTTAATGTAATTACTTAGTGGTGTTAGAGGACTATTATTAAAATCCAAAGTGAGTGAGCAGGGTCAGAATGATGTAATGAACAGAAGGCCCGGCCTGAATTAATGTCCAAGAGCAGTATGCGTCACTTAGAACTTTGTATAAAGTATTAATCCAATTTGAATACAAATTAGCTACATAAAATATTAAAAATAATATAAATATTTAATACAAGTCCTTTACTGCAGACCGATATTTATTAGCATACACCACAAATTTTAATGGCCTTTTCTCTAGTACCACACCACAGTTAGTAGAGGAGCAAAATCTATTCTATAAACTTTCAGCCAATCTCTGTATCACCCTCCATCAATGCCATTTGATGTAAACCTAGCAGCTTTTGCACTGTTAACTGAACAGACTGAAGTGGATAGTGAACACTGCTTTAAAGCTGAGATGAGAGTGGAGCTGAGTCAAGTGTGTCCTGGAACAGACCAGACTAACATCTGCACAGCTACACATTGAACATGGCATTGACAATTATATTCCAGTCCTCTAACCTATTAGTGATATGGTTCTTATGGGTGCAGGAGTGTTATTAGATATTACACATTGCTTAAAAGCTTTATGTGAAAAGGACAAATGTAACACTCAGTTCTTTTAAGTTTAATGGCTATGTAGATACTTTGTCTTTCCTTGTGCTTTATTCTTAAGAAATTGTAAATCCAAGCTGACAGAGATGATGATCATGTGAAGAAATTAAGCAAGCCTATGGTTTCTGTGGCAAAGAAAATCTGTGACTGTAACGTTGCTCCATCTTTAGAGCCATGCTGAGTTATTCAAAATTTATTCTGGATTCAGATGGTTAAATGATGCCAGACACAGAATATAAACTTTATACTTCTTAATGTTCATTTTTTTGTTAGAGCGAATAGTGCTCACCACTAGGGGGCACTAGTGCATTGTTCTACAGACAGAAAATATAATCTATTTGCAGACTTCCCACCACAGCTCAGTGAGAGGAAGAATGAACAGACTGGGGGGCTTACATGCGCACAGGAGGAGGGAGACTCCAGGTCTACACAGTAACTCTGAAGAAGACAGAAGAGGAGGATTAGGAGAAGGAGGAGGAGGGGTGCTGGCACACTTCTCTTTAGACGTGAGGAAGAGAAGCACATTAATCATCCAGAGACATCTGTTCATATGCTGCTTACAACTCTGTCAAAGCTCTCTTGACTCGCCTTTGTAGCTCCATGCAAGGAGAAAAAAAGGCGAGTAAAGACAAGAAAGTGACTGGCACCAATTATAGACAACACAAATAAAACCCCAAATCCTTGATCTAAACAGATCACCATATTTTCTTTCAGATCAACATTTTCCCTTAGGGTAAATTGAAATATGTCAGTGTCATAAGCCACATACCATTACACAACGGTAATATTAGTCACCTATCATCCTGATATCCTGATATCCTGGTGATATCACATATATCATCCTTTATCCTTTATCCGGTCTGCCTTCGCCGGCCAAGAGTGGCCAGCGCAGACCACAAAGATCTGCCCAGGTCTGCCGATCCTGGGCAAGCCCCATCCACTGAGGCCCCTGTTGTCGTCGTTGCAGTTGGGGTTAGACATTGGTTTGCAAGGCCACTAGGTCTGTGCCTACAATCACACCCACATTCACACACCCATCCATACACTACGGACACTTTAGACATGACAGTCAGCCTACAATGCATGTCTTTGGACTGGGGGAGGAAACCAGAGTACCCGGTCGAAACCCCTGATGCACGGGGAGAACATGGGGAGAACATGCAAACTCCGCACACACATGGCCCTGGCGGGACCCTGGAGGTGTGAGGCGAACGTGCTAACCACTAATCCACCGTGTGCCCCTATTTCCATATATATAGATATTAATACAATTCTGCCCAAATAAAATCCCATATAATATGTGCTTATTATATCCTCTTAGAAATACTGTGTTGCTGTAAAAATTTATATATATATATAGACACACAAAGTGGTATGTTTTATTTTTAATCTCCCCGATCACCACAGTCACCTGCCAATTCTGCCCCACAATCCAGCTCTCCCCATCATACAGCAGCTACCAATCAGGTAGGGTGAAGGCTAACATGTACTTTCTGTCATCTTCCACATACATGAGCTGCACACGCCCACAATTGCCTAGTGTTGCTATGATTGACAGGGGAGATAGTGTACACTGTACCTCCCACCCAGACAATACATTTTTTTTTCCTTAAGTGTGCTAGCAGTTTTTCTTACACTGAGATTACTGTATATCATTACATGCTTAGTAATAAACAAGCAGGAAGTGCTGTAATTACTGGGGAACATCTCTCTTTTGGGTTGTAATACACATAATTACATAGAGTGAAATGGATCAATTTTTAATTTACTGTAAAAATATTTTATTATAAATAATCTAGTAATAATACATGCAGCTCTTGCATCTTCTATGCCAAATCAAATCACCGCTAATAATAAATATCTTGACAATATTAGGGGCTTTAAGTAAAACATTAGTAGCAGCACTTAGCAAAGTGTTTAAACAAAGGATATTGTTCTCCAGTTAGTCATCATTAATCCTGTATAATACTGTATTTCTTTTATGTGGTTCTTTTAGACATATTTCCTTAAAACTTACTTATGTAAAAAAGACAGAAAATGAATTCACAATGATGAACAGTGTTCATGATTGACAAATAACACAGAAAATTCTTTATGCTTCTATGTCTTGAACTGTGTGTCGGGCTAGCATGTACCATGCACAAACCATCATCATCATCAGCTTCAATAACTGCTTTTGGATCTTATTTGGAGCTTATCACAGGAACACTGTGCAATACACACAGGATGGAACATCAGGTCAACATGCACACACTAATTCCCACACTCTTTCACCTCAAGGGGAATTTTTATCATAACCAATCAATCTCCTTGCATATTTTAAGGGAGGTGGGAGGAAAGCGGAGAACCAAGAGGGAACCCACACAGACATGGGGAGAATATAATGTACGAAACTCAGAGAGAAGACAGTAACAGTTACATTTACATTTATTCATTTAGCAGATGATGTTATCTAAAGCGACTTACAAATGAGGAAATACAAGCAAAGCAATATATCAAGCAGAGCACAATACAAGTAGTGCTACTGTGCAAGATTTTTTTTAATTGACTGCTAGAGGAGCAAAATGTACAGAGTAGCAGTGTAAAAGCAGGTATACATACATGCAGGACAAGTTTGGGGTTAGTTAAGTGTTAATGGAAGAGGTGGGTCTTTAGCCATTTTTTGAATATAATAACGGATTGTGTTGTCCGGATTGAGGTTGGAAGTTCATTCCACCACTGAGAGATAGTGTGAAGGTTCTTAAGTGACCAAAAATCAGGATTGAACCAGTGGCAACACTACCTACTGCACCTTTTCCATGTACATATTTACAAGGTTTTTGCTTTCTTTGATATTTTGATTTAAGCTTTTTGTGTGCACTTTACTTTTTTTCCCCCGTTAGGGGTCGCTACAGTGAATCACCCGTGTCTATTATGGAAATCTGGTTTATGATCCACATATTTGGTTTGGCACAGGATTTACGCCAGATGCCCTTCTTGATGCAGTCTTTCCATTTTATCCAGGCTTGGGCCTGCAACTGGCACTGGCGCAGCTGGTGCAACCCCAGTGGCTGGGTTTGGTGCCCAGTGTGGGGTTTAAATCCACAATCCTGAGATTAAGAGTCTCATGCTCTACCGACACATCTTAGAATGACACAACTAATATAATTGTTTGATAAAGGACTTAAATGAAGTGAAACATCTATAAATTATTTTAAGTTTTAAGAATTTATTCGACATGTATTCATTGTAAAATTCATGTTTAGTTGTGCTGCAAGATAGAGGGAGTGAAAGTGAGAAGTGACTAAATATAGGGACACATCTGTAATATTGGGAAGTGAAAGTTGGCTTAGTTATAATGATTGTAGACAGAAACTGCTTACATGACAGACAGTGAAACACAATTTATGACAAATTATGGAGGTTAATTAAAAGAAGACTTCTAAGATTTACAAGACTTTCATTATAAATTGGTTATGAATGAAAGGCTTTTCCATTTTTTTTCTAAATACAGGAAAATTTGACAAAATGATCATTTGTGGTAATCCATCATATGGTACAGATAAGCTATATAGAGATTTAATTTAAAAATCTTTAAAAAGCTTTAAAAAGTTTTTTAGATACTAAATATACAAACAAAAGAAAACACCCTATTTTAATATATTGTATAAAACTTTCTAGAAAACATTATTATGCACATTTCTTTATGTGACAACTACTGTTGTCTTAACTCAGTGATAAGAGACGAGCTAATAATATACGTCTTTAACTTTTTATAGTGCTCAGATATGAACACCTCCTCTATTTTGTTCTTGTTTTTATTATACTTCACAATGACTCTGTCCATGTTGCTCTTTGGGTCATGTCGATTATAATATTTCCTGACTTCATAGGGTAGATCAGTGGCATGTTTGTAATGAAGGTTTCCTATGGTATAGTAGCCATATGTCTTCTTATCCTTCAGCCTGGGAAGGAGAAAAATCGGTCCCGTGTTCTTGAACTCATGGAAACCATAATCACCTTTCAGGGGGTTGCAGAGAGACATCATGTTGTTGTCAGTACAGTTTTGAACATACCACAGAAGCAGTGCAAGTCCGTGTCTTGGTGGTGGTCTGCCAAATCCTGTCTTATTCAGCTCGTCCACCGAGTTTAGTGTCCTCAAAGAGGACAAAATCACTACAGCCACCAGTAAGACAAATCCAAGGAAATTACATCGTGTCATCTTGTGAGTCTATTTAGAAGAAGAAATAAAACCATATTAAAATGCTCAGAATTGGGACTTACCAGCTTGAAGTAAATACCACATTACAGGTGATTTTAGTGCAAAAAAGCCACAATAGATGATAATGATAAATATGTTAAAAAAATCTATAATTTTGCAAGCTTCAATTTAGTTTATTTAATCTGACATATAATATAGACCAATTTTATTCAGGCCTAAAATTTACATTTTGACACATTGCTGGCACATTAAATTGACACAATTAACTAGTGTCTCTGTGATATTTAGCTACTTGCAACTCATTAGCTGTCTGCAAACTGTTGATATTTGATGCCAGGAAACTAAAAAGTGAATTAAATAAATATGTACAATTAGCTTGTAATTGCAGTCTATTATGCTTAAATGTTTTGTGTGTCTTACCTTAGTGATAAGGCAGGCTAAAAAAGACTGTTAAATGAGCATCTAGGATTTGTCAGTGAGCAGGATCTGTTAGATGTGCTTGCAGAGTGTGTACAGATGTTAAACAACTCTCTCCACATGTATATTTCCGCAGTACTACACAGGATGTGGTACAATCTCTGAGGTTTTTTTTTTCTCTTAGTGTTTTCTCTGTGTATTTTCCTTTAGTTTCAGGTAATACAGTGTAAAAATTGTAACTAAATATATTTTGTCAGTTCTATTTTTTCCCAAAATAGAATAATCTTACTCATTTTAAAAAAAATCTTTCTAATTTGCAGCCTTTTAAAACAACTTTAAACAAAGTTAGTCACCATGGATCTTCTGACTAAAACTGAATGTATTCATACAAAAGAGGCTTTGAACACTTCTTAATTAAATTTCCCCTCTTGTTCACTTAAAACCTCTTGTATAACCACCCAAACTTCTGTTTAAACCACACAATGACTAAACTGACTGAATCTGAATTTGACTTGGGTGTTGGATGTTCTTTAGGTTACTTATGGGGCGGCTGTGGCTCAGTTGAGCGGGTTGTCCACTAATTGTAGGGTTGGCGGATTCCCGGCCCGCATGCCGAAGTGTCCTTGGGCAAGACACTGAACCCCAAGTTGCTCCCGATGGCAAGTTAGCGCCTTGCATGGCAGCTCTGCTACCATTGGTGTGCGAGTGTGTGTGTGAAAGAGCGAATGAGACACAGTGTAAAAGGATAAAAGGGCTATATAAGTGTGCCATTTACCATTTACTTAAAATGCTTAACACAATTTTTATTGTGAAGGAACTTTAGAAGGAACTTTTAGATCTTATGTTCCCCCTTTCCACTGCATAATGATGCAATGATTCAGTGGTCGAAATCCTTCCCCTAGTGGCTGTCATATTCTGTTTACATTTTGTTTGCAACAAGATACTGTCAGCAGTCGTGGAAGAACATAGGATATGTCTGACATTAGCAGAGTCAAAGCACCCTGAAGTGCATGATGAATGGAAGCCTACTATTTATATATATATATATATATATATTTTTTTTTTTTTTTTTTATAGGATTGACAGGATAGTTACTAGCTGCAGAAAACATCAGCTACATGTACTGTATGTCTAACCAGCTTAATTAAGGCAAGAGCTAAGCGTTCCACAGGCAAAAACATCCATCTATCCATTTTCTATACCGCTTATCCTTCAGGGTCGTGGGGAACCTGGAGCCTATCCCAAGGAGCATTGGGCACAAGGTGGAGTACACCCTGGACAGGGTGCCAATAGGCAAACACATTACAAATTCTTATCACTAATAACATTTGAAAGTAAAATATATGAGTGACTATTAAGTAATCTTAATAAATTTACATTGTAACTCATTATTAAATACAAATTTACAGTGGTGCTTGAATGTTTATGAACCCTTTAGAATTGTCTATATTTCTGCACAAATATGAACTAAAACATTATCAGATTTTCTTCAGAAGTCCTAAAAGTAGACAAAAAGAATCCAATTAAACAAATGAGACAAATATTATACTTGGTCATTTAGTTATTACGGAAAATGATACAATATTACATATTTGTGAGTGCCAAAAGTATGTGAACCTTTGCTTTCAGTATCTGGTGTGATCCCTTTGTGGAGCAATAACTACAACTAAAGGTTGCCAGTATCGGCACATCAGCTTGGAGAAATTTTAGCCAATTCTTCAGAACAGCTTAAACTCTGATTATATTTAATATATAATGGCTTATAATGTTAGTTGAAATTGCTATTGCTATATCAGTTATATTGGTTTATAACTGTGTTGATGAATTTTGTAAAACTGCATGGCTCTGACAGTATTTATGGCTGCAAAGTAAATAAGTTTATATTAATGTGCTTATTCTAATATATTATTATTTCTATAGTAACAGCACATTCACAGTGACTTGTGAACATCCACCATATAACTCTCTGTGAATGTGTTGTTCTAATATATTATCATTTCTATATACTGTATAGTAACAGCTTATTCACAGAGACTTGTATGGTGGATGTTACAGGTGCTCTATCCCTAAATTTTTTTATTATTTTACAGTTTGTATTGTTTAATAGTTTACATGGAGATGGTTAATATTTGTGGAATTCTCAGTGTCACGCTTTGTACTCGTCAGTAAGCCTTCAGGACAGATATCTTTGCATTTTCCAGTTTCTGCATTTTTTGTCTTATTCACTTCAAGGGAGAGAGAAAAAAAAAACTGGTGAAGGAATGACTGTTTATAGCAGCCACGATGTAAATAATAACAAAAACTCACCTCTAATTTTAACAGAGGTGTTCGTATCACACATCATAAAAGACAATATTAGCATCTTAGCCTCATCTGCAAACTTTGTCACTACAAATCTTTTTCCCCAGAGTATTCTGAAGGCTCACCCCCTTCATCCTCCCATGCCTTTCCCTGTCACTCTCACTTCCCTTCCCTTCTTCACACAGCCACCCATGCCCATTTAAGCTGCATTTTTCAAAAACATTAAGAGGTAGACTTGAGGTGAAAGAGGGAGTTTTCATGACCCTTTAAATGTTAATATAAATGGTTAAAAGTACAAAGTGTTGTTTTTTAAACAATAAATACTTATAATAACTAATATACTACTACTACTACTACTACTACTACTACTACTACTACTACTACTACTACTAATAATAATAATAATAATAATAATAATAATAATAATAATAATAGTTTGGGACATGCTGCTTTTGGAAAATATTGGGAAAATGTGCATATATGGGAGAGGACAAAGAGTTGATTAGCTCTCACTCAATAATATCACTAGTGTTTTTTATTTATATAGATTGTCTTTCCCCATTCCCTTTATCACATCACACTGACCACCTTTGGTAATATGGAAGAGGCCAGGAGAGAAATTAATTGAAGGAGGACAGATGAAGAAGACTGTTAACAGAAATGAGAGAAGAAAATATGAAGGAAAGACATCCAGGAGAGGAAGTGAGAGCTGGAATAGACAGGGTGTAAATGATGATGTAAAAGCAGATGTTCAGAAAGACAGGCTGTCAGTAAAAGGATGAGGTTGGAAATGACTTGGAAGGAGAGGTGAGTTCCACATATAGAAAGCCAGATTGAAAAAAGAGAGGGAGCAACCAACCGCAAGCTTTTGAGTAGCCACAAGCATGCAATAAAAGGGTGGATTCCACTCTACTGTCTTCATTTGAGAGAGTTATTGATGCTATTGATTCTGCCTCTACTATGGCATCTACCCAAACCCTTGCTGTGACAGACAAACAGTTCCTGGAAAGAGTGTTGCCCTGAAGAGAGTGGATTCACAATGCAGGGAGCATACAGAGATAAAGATAAACCAGTTAATTTTTGAGGCAGAGTATACCCATACACAGTTCCAAATCTCTATTGCTATTAATATTACTACTTTTTGATGTTGTTGAAATAACAGGAGGGTCATTCCATCTCAAGTGGTCCAATGCAGGTTGCTTGACTGTTTTTAATTTTCCTATTTTTTTTTGAGTGATTACTTCTATGCATTGGCATAGCAAAATCACCAGTTTTTTTTAATGGGTGCAAGAAAGTGCAATTTTTAGGGTTGAATATCTCTGGTGGGGGACCAGATAAATTCTTAACAGAAACAAGTCCTCTGTAGTAGTATTCTGCTATAAAAATTGTGAGTTTGCATTCTCTCATCCGCATAAAAAAAGAAAGAAGTCTCAAGCCTGAAATGTTCTGCATACACACTATACTTCCCTTGGTACCCCCTAAAAAATTATTAATCCTAAATGTGGAACTCTGAGCAATCTTGAGCATTACATTTGGACTTAAGTTATAAGTCTAAGGAACGAGAATGTGCAAAATGTACAGTACCTAATAATGTGCTCTAGAGATCAATTTTTGTTCTAAGGAGCTAGGCCCAACCTGTGCTGAGATATTGTGGTTTTCATAAATAGCTGTAAAACCAAAATATGTTCTGTGCCATGACACAAAGATGGACATCATAGTTAAACCAAGCAAATAACAAAAAACTGTGGTTTTGCAATGACAATACATAGCGGTAATCATTCAAAAAAATATATTTTGAAAAATTCGAAACGGTCAAGCAACCAACTTTGCAAATATTGGACCAGTTGAGATTAAATGACCCCGCATTGACTGATTACTACAGCACTGATAGCACTTCTTCATTTCTCCTTCTTATTGAAATTTTTCAGTGGATGACCTCTCTTACTGTTCTTCTAGTCTGCTCTCTTTGCACACATGCATACAGAGTTTCATACAGATACCTCTGATACATACTGATAGCTAACACATGCTCAAGTTCATACATTTTCACAGACTCTACAATATACTGATACTATACCACTTCTATCCATCAATCCATCCATCTTCTACACATCATATCCATCCTTCAGGGTCAGGGGGAAACCTGTAGCATATCCCAGGGATCATGGGGAACAAGGCGGGGTACATCCTGGACAGGGTGCCAATCCATTGCAGGGCACAATACATACACATTCACACACCCATTCATACACTACGAACACATTGGACACACCAATCAGCCTACCATGCATGTCTTTGGTAGGGGGAGGAAATCGGAGTACCGGAGGAATCCCCCGCAGCACAGGGAGAACATGCAAACTCCGCACACACACAGGGCCACAGTGGGAATCGAACCTGCGACCGTGAGGAGAACGTGCTAACCACTAAGCCATAGTGTGCCCTTATACCACTTCTAAAATAGCACAAATCACAGACATGATTTTCTAATAAAGCATTGGATTTTGTAGCATTAAAACAATTAAGATTAACACAGTATGGATTTATGTTCTGTAATGTGTGATTTAACTTCTTATCATACCTTCTAGGAGTTCTGTTTATTAACCTATATTCACTGTTTACAGTTTTGTTTAAACCCATCCTGTTGTAGGCCTGGTTCCCATCTGGTCACCTAATCAATTAATAACATACAGAAGTTGTTCAACACAGACTTCAAACTATACTCAAGAGGTATTAAATGCTGGTAAACTCTAGGTTTGGGTGGAGATCCAGACAAACATTACCATTTTATCTCTCTCTGATGCAATTACTTTTACATCCCCTGTCCCACACTGTCCGATTACTTCACTGCGACCTCTCAATTTTTACTCATTACTTGTGCTTTACTTGTATTTTTAATTGTGTTTTTTTTTGGATAATAAACTTTTGTAATTGTGTTAGTCTTGTAGTAATCCTTTCTTCTTAAATGATTTGCATGAGTGCCCTGAGAATAATGAACAATATATGTTTTGAGTCATTAAGGTATTCTAGACAAGTTTGAATTGAACCTCTGATGAGCAAATATAAAAGGCATTCCTTTGAAGTTAAACAGTAAAATCTAGCTTAATAAATACAAAAAGCCTTTTGACACTGTAACATCAAATTCTGATGAAAAACACATGTTAAAAAGCTAGGTATATATTAAGTATATACTGTAATTGAACACTGATATATTATGTGTCCAACATTTTATATAAAGGTTTACTGGGTGGAGTCAGTTACAGTAAATATTTAAAATTGGAATCAGATAATTCTGTGTTGCAGATATATAAAAAATAATATAATTAATAGACTCATTTAACCTTTGCCTGCAATAGTTTACATAAGTGGTCTTTAGGATAGCAGTGAACTAAACTGTAAAATTTTTTGACTTATTTGTATAATTTTTTAAGTTTGCTTTGTATTTGTTTTGTGTTTACAATTGTATTGCTACCAAACTTCAGTAAATTGTTTGGTCATTCTTATTACATAATGTGATTTTGTTTAAGCTATGTATAAATTATACTATTGGATTTTTAACTAAATATTGAAGATAGACATTAGTTTTCCATGATACCAATATTAAAAAATTTATTAAATCACAGGTAATAGAGCTATTTTAGAGATACAGCTGCTTTTTAGGTGACACTTTTGTTTTTAATTAATATTCCTCCATCATAAAATGTATTTTGGCTTTGTACTTACTGTATAAATATGAACAAAAAGTATGTATTTATAAAAACAACAAAGATGTGTTTAAAAAAATGAAATTGATAGGGAAAAAACACACTCCACAATTGAACAGCATTAGCACTTTCTTGCAGAGCTGTTGCTGGCAATTTCAGCCTTGAAAGATCTATGCTAAGAAATAATTATTTTTTTTTGTGCAGCATTGTGGTTCCATTTTGGCTCATTCTTCTTGGCAACTCGTCTTCAATTCTCCAAGGTTACGATGGTCCCTTTGATGTACTCCCAATATGAAAATCCTCCATAAAATTTAAGTGGGATTCAAATCAGGAGATTGGCTAGGCCATGCAAGGACTTGAATTCTTTTGGCTCTATGTTTGGAGTTATTCTCTGGATGAAACATTCATTGTCTCCCCAGAATCTTCTCAGTAGTGAGATTAAATTCTTCTCTAATGTGATCCAATATATTCCTCCATTCATGCATCCGTTGTTGACATGTAATGCCCCAGTACCACTTGCAGAGAAGCAGCCCCATATGATGATGCTCCCACTTCTGTAGTTCATTGTGGGTATAGCGTTCTTGGGATTCTACCCACAACCCTTTTTTCCTCAAACATGTCGAGCTGAATTATTGCCAGAGTTATATTTCTTGTTTTATCTGAACAGAATATAATGTTCTAAAAGAATTCTGATTTGACATAATGTTCATATTCACAGATCTCTGTGCTTCTTACTTAGCAGAGGAGTTTTCAGTGGGGTGTAGGAATGGAGATGAATGCATTGCGGTTCATTGCTTATTGTTTGTTGTCTAACTGTTGTTCCTGCTGCTATCAGGTTGTCCTGCAACACTTTTCAAGTGACTGCTGATTTCTCCCATACCATACTTACCATAAATGTTTACTGCTGACGGGTATGTGTAGGGGACTTCGCCAGATCAAGTTAACCCAGGTACACCTTATATTATCTTTTACAAGCAAGGAATCCAAATAATCAACACATTTGTAACATAAACATATAACAAAAACAACAAAAATAATAATATATTATTATTATTATTATTATTATTATTATTATTATTATTATTATTATTATTATTATTATTATTAAATTGTTATTAATAGTAATATTATTATTGTTGTTATAAATATTAAATATATTATTATTAATTACATATTTTCATTGCTATGTATGACCTCTATTATTTTTAATGATTAATTATGTGTAAAATTAATATACAGTAAATTACAACTAAGTTTACCTAATTTCTTCAATCCACCAGATGCTGACTGCAGTGCTCAGGAGCTTGGGACCTTGAGGGGTCAGAAGTACCTTACCCTTGTGTATTTGTCATGAATTAGATTTAGATTTACTAGGACATGTTCAAAAATATTTTTTTTATGGTACACATTCCTCACAGAAAATAAACCAAAGCCACTGAGTTTCAGCTAGAAAAAAAAACGATTTGCTCTATATGTTTTCCTTTCTTAAAAATGATACATGCTTCAATTTGACCTGAGGGCTGCACAAGTGTTAATCCCAGCAGATCTGATGCTGCTCAAGGCACTGCAGCTGTTAAACTGTAAAGCACAGCAATGATTAGTGACAGCCTGAAGTACATTTTTATTATACTTGATTTGCATAGAACAAAATATAATTGTGGATACACCATGGATCATGTCATATTATTACATTATGTATGTACTGCTACAAACTGTTTAAAAAAAAACTATTTGTAATGAATAAAATATTCAACTCCCATTCCTCGTCATGCTCTAGTGCATAGGGATGTGTACTGAGGGCAAGAGAAAGAGCATCTGTTCAGTCCCTTCACATTGATTCTCTAAACACATGAACATGGCTTTTCTCTCTGCTGTCAACTCATTCCAACTCTCGAGATCATACCAAAGCCTTGCTACTTCATTACAGAATGAATTAGACTTTTAAATGATCCCTGTGCAGCAAACAAATTAGACAACGAGGCAGAGGAAGGTGGAGCGGGAGAGACAGAAACACAGGCAGGCATTAGCATTTCATTTGCAAAGATTTAATGTCAAATTATTCAGTTCAATTTTGTGGTCATTATATATTTATTTCCTCATCTCACAACTTACAGTGATTTACTGGCTTGGTTAAATCTCCACCACCACTGTTTGGTGGTTTCTTTAATTTCTCTGACATATGGAAACAGTGCTACAGTGTCACCCTCAGCACATCTTCTCTGTGTCCAAGAGAAATTTATGCAAAGGGGGAAAATGTTATCTTTAGTAACTATTCACAAAAAACACACTTTATAAATTGGATAGTCTCAGTTCTAAAATCTGGGTGAGCCATGCAGAAAACAACTGCAAATCCTTAATATACATACACCCATGACTGCGTTGCAGTAATTCAATTCTGTTGTAATGTGCCAGATCATAAAATCAATAAAACTATTTTATTATTTATTAATTTAGCTACTTTTCTGTGCATACAAACCCCAATTTTATATATTAAAAAAAATTTTAAATTCTACAAATACAAATGATATACTGTATATTAAATCCAACTTTGCATGTTATGTGTTGCCTATAAAACAAAACTTACTACCAAACTACTGTACATGCATGGTGGAAGAATTGTGTCTATATAAATAATTTAATAAATAAGTTAATAAATGTAATTATTTAATACATTAAATGATTCAAATTATAAAGTTAATATATTTATTGAAGATTTGATTTTATCATATTGTTTTTGTTGGCATTTTGTTGGTGTCACGGTTCCCCCTGGTGGCTATGCACAGGCATTGCACCGTCGCTGGTCATGGTTCCCCCTGGTGGCCGTGTGCAGGCACTGCACCTTTGCTCTGCCTGAAGCAGAGAGCAATGACAGTTTTAAACACGTGGACTTTGTTTTTTGTTGTTCTTGTCTCCACCCAAGTCTGTCTGTACACTCCATGTCCCATCAGCCACTGCTCACCTGAAGTCACATGTTTTCCTGCACCTGTTTCACATTGTGGTTAATGAGCACTGATGTGTGTGTATATATAGTCCTTGTTTTCACTTTGTCTTTCGTTGTTTAGACTCACGTCTCTGTGTCACCGTGTTTGTGTTTAGCCTTAGTGTTTGGATTGTTTCGTGCCCCAGTGTTTACATATAGTAGCCTTAGTATTTGTTTCCTGCCATCCTGTTTAGTTACCTTAGTCTTAGTGTCTTTGTTTTGTTGTTTTGTTCTGCATTTTCATAAATGTTAAAACTCAAGTCTGTGCCTGCTTCCTCCTCAATCCCATATTCGTGACAGTTGGCATAAAAGCAATAAGCTACTCTGCTTCAAATTGTGCCTTGGAAAGTTCACCGCCATTGCGAAATCAATATAATACATGCCCTCATGTCGCTTGTTGCATTAATGTCCTGCATGGCCACAATCCAGCACAGTTTGGTGATTTCCCTGATCAAACTCAAAAAGAAAGCCAGAATTATACTGAAATATTATATGTTTATAGAAACCACACACAATATTTCTGATATAATCTGAAGTTTAACGTAAAGGTCAGCTGAAATTGTTTTTTAAAAGTTTAAAGTTCATTGCTCAATTGCTAAATTTAATTTATAGGCATAATGTCATGTATTGGAGACTCAGCTTGATGCAAGTGCAGAAAAGAGCTTTTTTAAGCACACAGGCAAATCCAAAGCATGAATCAGAGCCATGGTCAGAAACAGGCAAATGGTCAGGCGATCGGCAAACGGGCATAAATGAGGCAAGGCAAAACACAAAACGAGAACTTAAACGTGAGATCAAAAACGTGATGAACAATGAGTGAAAACACTCAATGCTTTGCACTTAACAAAGACACACGAGGGGTTTCAATAACAAATGTAATCGGGGTGAAACACAAAACAGCTTAGACAGTTTTTCTTCTTTTCTCTGTCCCCCTCCTCCCCCTTCCCCTACCTCTCTCACTGCAGACGGCTTTCTTTTCCAACAGGTTACATCAATCAGGAACCAGTTCTCAACCCCAGACACGCATAGACCAGCTCCTCCTCTCTAGCCGTCCCACGGCCTATCCTCTTGACTTTATACCTTCTCACCTTCTTCAGTGCATCTCTCCTGCACTATTACCTGCACTCACACACATCTTTAACACATCCCTCTTTACTAACACATACCTTACCTTATTTAAGCAGGCCCGGGTTACCCCACTGCTTACAAAAACATCACTTAACCCTGCTACAGTTGACAACTACAGACCTGTTTCCCTCCTCCCTTTTCTTTCCAAAACCCTTGAAAGAGCTGTTTTTAATCAACTCTCATTTTTTTGTCATACAAAACATCCTCCTGCACACCAACCAATCAGGCTTCAAAAACAGTCACTCCACGGAGACTGCTCTGCTATCCATCATGGAAGCCTTATGTCTAGCAACCTCAAGATCGTCTGTCCTCATCCTACTCGACCTCTCTGCTGTTTTCGACACTGTGAACCATCAGATCCTCCTGTCAACTCTCTCCAGCCTAGGCATCACCAGAATGGCTCTGCACTGGGTGGAATCCTATCTCTCAGACAGATCCTTCAAGGTATTGTGGAGGGGAGGTATTTCTGAAACTCAGCAACTCACAACTGTGGTTCCACAGGGGTCAGTTCTGGGTCCACTGCTCTTTTCAATTTATACTACATCTTTATTGCAGTTGATTGGATCTCACGGCTTCTCATATCATTGCTATGCTGATGACACCCAGTTAAATTTTTCCTTCCAGCCTGATGATCCATCTG